>JANHGL010017355.1:8488-24858 GCA_024611195.1 Ceyx melanurus
CATATTATATAATTATATTTTATTTAGATATATTTATATAATATATAAATATAAAAAGATATCTAAACCAACATCCTATTGAAGTAAACATCAAATAAAAAGTAAAAATCAAATCAACCTTCTGTTTCAGGTGTTTGTTCACTGCTATTAGAACCAATAGACATAAAAATGGCTCTTGGAAGACATCAGGTTTTGATGACTTGCACTTTTTTTTCCCCTCTTCCCTCCCAGTTACCTTCCTGTGCTTTTACACTGCTTCTGTCACATGGTCCATCTGGGGAACTTCTTCCATGAGTGCTACAGCTCTTCCTGTCCTGGCTGCATCTTCCCCAAAGACTGTTTGCAAGTGAATCTCCAAAGGTGAGCCTTCTCCCTGTAAGTCAATTGTTTGCAAACAGCTTCTGAATGCTACAAATTCAAATTTATTAATAAATATTTGTCAGATAGTTTGCACAACCAAGACTGAGGTTGAAGTGCACTGTATTTGCTTTGGACAGGATCACAGTGCAGTTCAGATTCACTGTCAGACCTTCTCACCACCTTCTCTCTGATGATGATCATGCCTCATAAAGCCTTAAAACATAAAGCTTCATCCCAAGAGTTTTAAAGAGATTTAAGTTCATTATAAGCATGTGTTCATAACTGTATTGGAATACATTTTTCCTTTAGGGACAGAAATGAGAGGGCTGTGAAATAAATGTGAATGTGACTTATTAGTCTCATAATAGAAATCCATTTTCTCAAATTACTGTCTCCCTAGGAACTGTTTGTGATTTTCTCCCCAAAATGTGTGCTTTAAATAACTCTTAAGAATGCTATTTTACTTTTAAAGACAAAGTGCTGCTGATGTTAACCTAAGACAAGTAGACTAATGTATATTATTTGAAATAGGCATATTACTATTTGTCAATGCTCATGCCTCAGACTAATTAATATGAGGATTATGGTATGGGTTTCTTGAAAAGAAGATGCTACCAACTGGAAATGATCTGGTAGTTATTTTTTTCCCCTCTCAAAACTGGAACATTTTCCATACAAAAAAATGTTGTAAAGAATCTGCTTCATAACTGAAATATATGGAGTTTAGAGGCTGCTAATGACATTTTCACTGGCTGCAGCAACCTCAGGGGTTGCTATTTTGATATTCTGCTGAGATTATTATCAGCATTTCAGTTCTTTGAAGAGAAATTCTTCAGTAGTAACACTGTAGCCATATCCACAGATTTTATTCTTAAACTTGGCAAGAGCCTTTATGACATGAGTTAAATTCTTCATGAAAATATTTGTCAGGACCATTAAGCTCATGAGAACTTCAGGGAGCTTCTTTACCTGGAAAAGAACTTTCTTTTCCTGCTCTGTACCTCCCTTTTGCATAATGTCCCTGAAGGACCTCTGGAGACAATCATCACCTCCTTAAGAGTATGGTTTGGCCCATAGATTCACTTGAACTTTACGACACCATTTTCTTTGTGCATTAGGCACATTTTGTGTCTATTGCAGAGGCAGAAGTAATGCTGTGACTGATTAAGCAAGGCTAAATGAGCCTGCAATATGCAGTGCCTTTTATTACGAGTTCACATGGCTGGTAGTCAGGATTCAGATGTGGAATATTTTGATGAAAACAAGTGTGGTCTGTTCAGAGGACTGTTTTTTCCACCAACTATATCTTTATTACAGGTGAATGAAAAGCAGTTCTTACTCCCATACAAATTAAATTAGTTCTTATCTTGCTGATTTCAACTGGATGAGTAGCAACAAGCAATTTTAAGTGGGAATTTAAGAAGGTGTACTGCTGACCATTTTAATTCACAGATGGCCTGGTTAAAAAAACCTTAAACAGGAAAAGCTCCTGTTAGTCATTGGAGGAATCTGTACCAGAAGTGATGAAGCTTGACAAACATTCAGAGCCTGTGTTTTGGAGAAATGACAAATCAAAATGGAGATTTTTTTGGTAGGAGATTTTTTATATGGCACATAAATGCAATGTCTACAGATATTTTTAAAACATCAGCATTAATCTCATAGGATAAATTACAGAAAGTGATTTGAGGGAGATATAAGTAATAGTAGTGAAAATAAGTTAATTGAAATACAGTAGTCTCTTGAAGGGGGAGAGTTACTTGAATTGGGACTGGGACACAGCAATAGGTTTTTCATCCTGGAGTTTAGAACACTTCCTTCATGGTCATAGTGAACATTTCAGTTCCTTTAAGCAAAGTCCAAAGCAGAAAAAAAAAAAATTCAAACCAAAAACAAACACAAAAAATGGGATAAATGTTCCCTTAGAGTTGATGCCAGAATTTTCAGAGAAGGAACATTGAGTACTTTAGAAAAGGAAATAGCAGAAAGGGGTGAGGAGAGAGTTCTGCAGTAGTGTCTCAACAGATTAAGTACATATATAGTCTTGTTAAAGTTTTAGAAGACATGTTAGTTTATTCCAGCTAAGTATCTAACCCTGTCTCTCGAGCTGTTTCCTGACATCATCAGCATCCTTTTCAAGAACCTAAAGATCTGGTTTAGATCTCTAAGAGAGATGAAGAACCATAAAGCAGTAGTAAAGGATGAGTAGACTAGTAAGATTACCAAGCTACCAAAGCTGCCTTCTTCATTTCTATTCTGAGTGCTGGGGTGATGGTCCTGGGGCTGGTGCTGAAGAATAAGCAGAAAAGAGACTCACTGTATTTGGGGATTTTGTAGAACTGCTTATTTTCAAGGTTTTCTTTTCAGTGTATTGAAAATTGAAATCACAGAAAGTTATCACGAGTTATAAATGGTAATGCAGCCTGTGTAGATGCACATTGTCATCAGGGGGGATGACTCACTGAGCACTTTCAAAATATTCATTCTCATATCCTTTAGGAAGTATCCCAAGAATTCAGGAAGCTGTCAGTTCTCAATTCTACTGAGGAGATAGAGCACACTGGCAGTTTTGGCACTTAAGCACATTATTAATGTATGGCTTGGCTGTTTACTTAGGATTATAAAAATATTTTTCATTCTATAGAGGATACCTGAAAATGATATCATTGTCCATCTCCCTGTAAGTCACTCAAACATCTAAACTTTATGAGCAGTTGTTTCTCTAATGAGAGACAGGGCAGTATTTGGCATATGCTAAAAACATTCCAAAGTGATCTTCAGCATTTGGTTATTTTATAAATTTTTAATACTATCTAACAGTTTGTTTTGATATAAAATTTCAAGACATGTAGATTTTTTTTTTCTTTTAATCACCTTACAGTGGTTCTGTAATGGCAACACTAAGTAAGAAATTGCAATTGAAGTAAGATTTACTTGTCATTTGGACAATTTGGATTGATTTTTCTTACAGGTATAAAACTGTATTACTGTGTTTGTGTGCTTGAATTTTTTCTAAAGAGCACTATAAATTAATGTTCAGAAGCCAAGAGTTGAACATCTATAAAGTCACTTAGTCCAAGTCTTCCAAAATAACCTTCATATGTGCTTGCATTACTTTCCACTTTGAAGTAATTTTCCATGTTTTTATAGCTAGAAAGGTGGTTCTGTGATGTGGGGAGTAGATGGTATTTTTTCCTGACATGGTAAAGCTTCTGAAAAAGACATTTGCCTGTTTTAGTACAAGAGTTTTGAATAAGATCAAGTGGACAGGAGACCAGGCTTAATTAACCAATACAGAGGATACTTAATTTACTAGTAAGTAACCACCTCAACTGACAAGTAAAAGACATGAAACATTCTCCCCTTTCATTGCTTAGACAGGATATTTCCACAACATAATACTTCATCAGAAATGAAAGGAAAATGGAACAGCATCCTAAAATCAAACAGGTGTACTATGATGTCTAAATTTTGGGGTACTAGCCTCTGGAATATAAAATGCAGGGTCTATACTATCTATGCTGATTCCCTGTGAAGAAAGGTACAACCTAGAACAACTCAGGAGCTGCACAGAAAGCTGCACAGGGTGAGCAGACTCCTTATGGAGCTCCAGTGGGAGCAGCTGAGCCTCGGGTGGTTTTAGGCCTCCCTGTGAAGTGCAGTTGTTCAGCCCACAAAAACAGACGTGGCTGTGAATCTTCTAGCACAAAGATGTAGTGCAAACGAAACACCCTTCCCCACAGTTTTAAAAGCACAGAACAATGCAAATTATGAAGAATTAGTGAAGTCCCTTTTATATAGCTTGTAAGTATCGAGTTGTTTAACAGGGCTGGAGCTTTGCATTTCTTCTCTCTGTGGGACCCTGTTGGGGTAAGTCTGAGCCATTAAGATGGAAACTGGTATGGAATAAGAAGTCTCTGCACACTTTGCTGGAGCCAAAGGAAGTATTTGTTAAATTTGTGTTTGGCTAGGGTAAAAGCCTGAGACCTCGCAGGGTTGCTCTCATCCCAGTGGAGAAGAAAAAGACTGAGGAGGTCAGTTCCTTCTCCAAGGACTGCTAATGCATGAGCCCTCTGACTTCTGTTAGCCATCCATGAAATTAATGGTGGGCTGATCAGTTCTCAAGGTGTTGAAACTTCTGAGCATGTGTGGGAGCAGAACTGTCCAGGGAGCTTTTAAGGCAAGTGCAAAGCCTTTAAAGTAAGATAACAGCATCAGAATTCTGGTATCCCGAAGTCATGAGGCTGCTTATGTGGATTCAAGGGGTGGGAAGAGGCAGTTAATGATTTCCCCTTTTGATCAGAAAAACTTCTGTAGCCCTTAAATCCTTTTTAAATCCTTGTAGGGATCTGGCCCATTCTCTTTAAGTTTTATTATGTGCTTGATGGCCATGAAGAATTGGAAAGAAATTGGATGTTATAATGTCATAAAGAGTTTATAAATAGCATTACAGCCTTCATTATGATTCCAGTTGTGCTGTAATTACCTGTGCTCCATGTTGAGTGGAGCATGAGTGAGATGAATGAGTTGCTGGGAGAGGAATTCAGGCACAGGGAGGATGCAATCAGCAGCTACCTAACTACCATGTAATGTGAAACAAGTGCATGGGGCATCCATACATCATCACCACAGATATTTACAGCTGCCTGTCCAGAGGTGAAGTTCAGTTTCAGTGAGGCCAGAATCTCACTGTATATCTAGGTTGGCCCAGGTAATGTAGTCTTCTGTTCTTTGACTCCACTACCCTGTTCATTCAGGGGTTTGGGGATTGTATTCTTTTCCAGGGGGAAACATGGCATTTAATTATAGTTTTTAGTCTTTTTCTTTCTCTGTTCTACAGCTCTTTGTACTTGCAAATTATGAGCAACAGAAAGCTCCATATTTTGTTTGTGATTGTATCATCCAATGTCTGGTCACTGTCCTAGTTCACCTTCTCACTGTATTTGGATGCTCTGCATAGTAAAAGAGGTGATGTAATTTTTCTGCTCGCTTCTCCTAAGGTGCAGGAGAGTCCCCATTGTGAGCTGCATAGCTAGACCAGCCAAGCCTGTGTTCTGTATGGCTATTTATCACACCCTACAGCTCTGGCAGGAGCCTCACAGAAAGGGCGAGAGGCACTAAAGACATCACACACTGTTTAAATCCCAAAGAATGTGGGATTTTTTAGACTAAACTTTCAAAGAGGACAGGTTAACTTTTCAAATGGGAAACAGGTTAGAAAACACTCAAGCTGCTTCTGGTAGCGTTGAATAGCTGGTCGGTTTTATACCAGCACTTAAAAACTGAAGTAACTTAAATATAAGTGAATTCTTTCTTGAATGGTGTTCTGGGTCTTGCAAACTTATACTTTGTCTCTGGAAGGTCAGTATTTAACTCATGCACTAGTCTTAAAAGAACAGTGTCGCTGCATTATTAATTTTAGTCTACATTTTAGTTATGTTCTAAGATAACGTTTAGTGATGTTGGGCTGGCTGGCGCGGACCTGCGCGGCCGCGTGACGGCTCCTTCGCGCCACCTCGGGGCTCGCGCGCCGGCCCTCGGCAGTCTCTGGAAGGGGCTCGCGCTGCTGCAGAGCTCGCGCCCCGGCCGTGCCCTGCCCTGGCGGCCGGCGGCCATTGTTTCTGGCAGGGGCTGTAAGGGCTGCCTGAGGCTCGCGCCGCTGCTCAGGGAGCGGGAAAGTTTCCCTGCAGCTCCGGGCCTGAGGAGAAACGCTTTCTGTATTATCCCTGCTTTTTAGCGATAACGGGAACCCGTCGGCTCCGCCGAGATAGAAACTGAGGGACGAAGTAAGTCTGATTTCAAGGGTAGCCATCTTCTGCTTTCCTGTTTGTTCTAACCTTTCAATAAATATTTGAGGGAAAACACCACCTGTATTGCCGAGGGTGTAGCACATCTTCTTCATCTCTTTATCACAGTAGGTACCAGTTCCAAACCGGGGTTCATATTCAGTGTGTGAACTGTTTGAAAAGTGTTTGAAGCCAAGATGACATCTAAGGTAGCATAGTTGCTAATGACAGCAGCCCTGCTCCTTAGCAGCTCCCCCTCGTGAGGGGAAAAGTACTTCTGAAATACCCGTAGTCAGTGGAAATAAGTGGAAAGGGATTGAATCAATACATAGAAAAACATGTAATAATATTTTTACAAGAACATTCTTGATGACAAGGAATAAAACATGTAACATTTTAATAACTTTTTTCAGTGATACACCTTTGACTTGTATAAAACCTTTCCCCCCTTTAGTGTTAAATAGTAGTGCTACAGGTATGGAGTTGGCCAACTAAAAGGATTCTTTGCCAAAGTCCTTGTAACTTACACTTAAAAAGAGATGATGTGCTGTGTTGTGTTTTTAAATTGTGCTTTGTATGGATTGTGTCACATGGTGCTCTTGAACAGAAATTGGACTTTGTGGTTTAATTTGAATGATAAACTTTCCACTTGCGTCTAAGCACTGAAGGTATTTCTCTTGTTTCCTCCCCCTTTAAAAGCTGATTTGGTTACCAGCTGAATATAATACTGAAAAAATGTGGTTTTTTTCAGGCTTTCCTGTTTCAAGGGATGTAGGCTGCTATCGTAAAACAAATAGGATTGAGAAACTTAAATGAGCTGTTGTGTTATACAATTGTTGTACTAGGGTATTTTGAATTGTAAATAGGAGGAAAAAGTCTGGTTTGGGGAAACTTACTGATTTTTCAACTGTTGCTTGGAAATATATTTATGTGGTTTTGAGGCATTTTTGAATTAGAAAATCTAAGGGTTGAATAATCATGTAACATTTGTATGTCGAGTCGAGTCAATGTGGTTCCCTGTTAGTTTTCACACCAGGTGCATGATTCTTGCTGTTAATGACCTAGGGTGTAAAAATTCTTCCTTTTATCACTATTGTCTCAGCACTTATGTTTAGATAATGCTCTTCCACTGTTGCTCAGTTTCAGAAACTAAGGGTATATGGAAGAGTATACCCTTATTGAAGACTTCTTCAATGTTTTTGAAAACACAAGGACTTTTCAAAACCTCATTTCTCCCAAGGAGTAGACAATGATCTTGGTATAATGAGAATGATAAGTATTGATGGCTATAGTTTAGGTTATGCATCCATAACATTAAATGTGTTTTTATAGTGCCAAGAATGTATTCTCACATGGGAAAACATTTCAAGACTGGGAAATAAAACACCTTATTGCATCAATTGCTATGCTACTAACAGTGTTTTAGTGCTTGAGCAGTCCTGTTCAAGGTTTACTTAATGGAACTGATACTGGAATACTTAAGAAGTAATACTAATCAAGCTGGTTGTAGTCTCTGCTATACTTCCTGTAGTTTTTCAATTCAATATTAGAAGAATCATCCTCTCATGCCTTTGCTTCTGTGTAGGTGTTCATCCCTGTCTCAATATAAGGAATCATTCTTAAAATCTACTTAAATGCCTTTAATCTTTAAAACTGGAGGTAGGAGCTGAGGAAAAAAAAAAGTAGATTTCATACTTAGAATTTCTGATGAACTGTAGAATGCCTATAACACTGAAATCCCTTGTTGCTTTTAGGGAAGAGGTATGCTACCAATTAAATTCCTTTCCTTGACATAAACCTAGAATGTGTTTGCTACTCAATGAGCATAGTGAGAGACTGAGCTCTCTGTTGTGCTCTGTTCTATTCAGAAAAGCATAATATCACTGCTATATCAGCAGAAACCAGGATTTTAATTAAGGTGATTTATACTGTCTTTAACAACAATGGAACCTATTTACCAAGTACAATAGCAATAATACATCAGAGAGTGGTTTCTTAATATACTCTGAAATGTTGGTTTTTCTTTAGTAGGCTATTTTGTCTTAATAGATTAATATAAGTATTCTTATAATTCTTAATCTATTTTCTACAAAACCTTGATTTTAAAACAAAAGAAATATTTAAATTCACAAAATATTTCTTCTTTATCTTAAAGCATTTAAGCTTTAATTTTTCTTCTGTCTGAAATACAAGTCAGCTGAATTATTTCTGTGGCTGAATTAAAAAAAAACCAAAACAAAACTCACTCATGTTGTTTGGTATGCTTTGATACAACTGGTTTGATGTGTTGTGGGATAATTTTGTATCACACCTGGGGAAAATTTAAATTAAAATATAGTAATAGTTACAAGTGAATTAACTAATATATAACTGCGCTTTTAATGATGGTGGATTTACATGTTTTAGCTTCTTCATGAGTTCACAGTCACTGAAGTTAGTATCAAACTATTGTGATCTGAAGTTGTCCAGGAGATAGCCATTTTGAGCCTTTTTTAAGTAAAGGCAGAGGAAATCAATTATTCATATATTAGAACCTAGTTAGGCACCTGTTGGGTAGGTGATTCTGAGAAGGTGGGACATCCAGTGAAACTTTGAAAACCATTTTATTTGGACAGCTGTATAGAGAGATTAATGAACTAAACAGACTGACTCAGATCTCAGCATCTTGGAGGAAAGCTGAGGATAAGCTTCTAAACTTCCGATTTCCCAGACTTCATTTACTTACTGCAGCAAATAGGAAGCATTTCTTGTGTACTTCTACAGTCTCTGCTTCCCTATAACACTTACTCTTTTGGAAAGCTTTGTTAGGCATGGTTCCTCTTTCTTGAAAAACAAATCTGTTACTTACTCAAAACAAGATGTTGCTGATTTCCAAGGCTGCAGGTGCAAGATCATAGGGATTGACAGCTATGCATACTAACATCATAGAGTCATGACAGTTTTATTAAAGATGGGGCAAAAAATGACAATTCCTTTTTGGTTTTTCCCCTCAAATCTGCTGGTGCCTGGTTGTTATCAAGTATGTGTTCTGGAAGGATAGATGTCCTGGATTCATCCTCTATTTTGGAAGAAGTGGTCCTGTGACTGGTAAAGAATATGAGGGGGATAGTATCTAACTCACAGAAAAGACATGTAAGGAGCAATTATGCTAAAAGATTGGGTTTGCATTTATAGTCTTGCTCAGCATTTTACCACTTGCTTTATAGCCGTATTAAGTGCTTATATTAAGTGTCTCCGTTTAATGTCATATTTATAATATATGTTTGGATTTCATGTGTTATCTCTGCAGTAGACAGTAAGTATGCATAATTACCTAATTATTTCTATGTAAATGATAAATTACAAGTTGAATGGTTTTAACAGTTTGAAAGAAAATGAAAAATATGTGTAATTTATAAAGGAGTTTCCTCTTCAATTGGAGACTATAGAGTGGCATAATACAAAATAAAAAGTTTTCTCATTTCTGAGTATAAGGTTTTGAAACAGCAGTAAGTAGATTTTCATATTCATTCAGGGCACTGTAGTATCCTGGCACCTTACCTGCACTCAGATTTCTTTACACTCTTTACAGTAAGAGTGAGGGAAGGCATTTTTGAGGAAAGTACTTGTCACAAAAGGATCCTAAAGAGCTGACAGATTTATATACTCTACCTTTTCCATCATAGTCGTGTTCTTTAAAGCTCTGAAGTACAACTAGCTGAATGTGTGCAGACTGTTCAGCCTCTGGAGAACCCCACTGCCTTCAGGAATAATTGGCTTGGGCACAGCAGTATGACCCTGAAGTGAACTTCTGAGCACAGGCATGGAAATACCACCATCTTTACCCCAGGTGCTTTGGTTCTAAGTGTGTGATTGTGAGAATGCTTTCCTTCACTCTGGCTTTCCTCAATCTAAAAAACCACACCAGGAAAATTTCCCCTTATTTAACACACTGTTCTTCCACTGTATTCATCAAGTCTTTTTGTGCTTTTCTAACCTGAAAGATCAGAGTTTAAGAAAGGGAGAGATCGAGTGAGCTTTATCTCACTGAAAGGAATGACATAGCTCCCATTGACATCAATGGGTGTATCTCCCTTTGTGCTTTACTTTGCATCAGGAGTGTGCTTTTGAAGCAAATTTGATCATCACCACTTACTGTGCTTTGGTTCACATCATGAAGTGATCATAGAGTCCCTTTTAAATTAGACTGCACTTAAGGACAGATTCCCAAAGTACACCTAATACGCTTGAACCTCAATGAACGTTCAAACCACAGGATGAGAGGAAAGCTAATCTGAAATAGTAGTGTCAGGTCAATATAATGTGGATATGGAGTTCTGTGCACCACTGTTTCATTTTGCAAGTCTTCCCCTGCTATGCCCCATTATTAGCAAATACAGACATGAGCAGTGAATCCAGGATTGGTCTGTGTGCTCTTTGCTTTGAAAGGCACTGTGGTTTTTGGTGCTTTCATAGCTCACTTAAAAAATGTCAACTGCTGGGATGGCTTATAGAAATGGGGAGAAATTCAGTTGATTTTTAGCATGAAATTGAATTTATGAGATGGAAACAAATATTGGAAATTATTTTGAGATTGTGATTAATCTTCTGAGATCAGAAATACTGTGGATTATAATTTAGAGAGCTGTTGTATGGAATTGTTATGACCAAGTACTGTCAGCATGCTTGACTTGTTTAAAACATAAATGTCTTGGAGAAGATGACATTTCCAGGATGCATGTCTGGAGAGCCAACTTATCACGGTAAAATAAATGCTCTAGTAAGAAGTAAATATTCTATATTTACATTCTTTGTAATACAGTAATCATATATTGAGAAGCTTCACTGTTTAGTTTTGGAGGGATTCTCTAAATGAAGATCTGCAATGAAAAAATGAATTGCTCTTTTGTGATAGGGAACAAGACCAGATACATGGAATGTGGGTTTGTGCATTATATTAACTTTGTGCAGTCATACAGCACATGACTTTTTAATTGTGACCACTTAAAAATATATTATTAGTGATCTGAATTAATTAGAGATAATGTAAAGATCAAGGGCATAAAAAGACATGTCACATAATGCGTGTTTGCTCATTAGATATGACAGTAACTCTTCAGGGGAAATTAACATTGATATGTATATTGAAACAGAAATACACTGGAGGGGAAGAGAAGCTGACTCCTGTTCTTTGACAGCATTAATAATGGGAAAATAAAACCAAGTAATACCGAGTACAAATTCTCATACGTTAAGCATGTTCTGTGGCTCAGTAGGTTAGTCCCAGTACCATTTCATTTCCCTCAGACAAATGATGATTCCAAGAATATTGCTATGCTTCAGGCAAGGGAGACTCCATAACTAAGTCATTTTTCCTAGCTACCATTTTACTACAAAATTTGTGTGAAAACTTGGAGCCAGTGCTACAACCTGCACAGGCTTTCTGGAGTACATGAATGCAGGAGCAGTCAGTATACGTTATGAAGTATGACACAAATTTCTCCATTCATTTCTGTGGGACAAGTAGATATGTGTCACTGTTGCTGTTTCTGGACTACTTGTCCACTCTCTTAGCAAGCCAGCAGTTGTTTATTTGGAGTAGGGCAGTGGCCTGTTGTGCCAAGTGTATACTACTTTTATTATTTAGTTTTTAACTCAGTGAACACAGAGCTGTATCAAGATGTATTTTTAAGTTCATTTCAGAAGTATTTGCAAACGCTTTTGACTAGCAGAAGTTTGTTTTATATTGCTGTAGTTGGTCAAAGCCCCTGGATGTGGGATTCTTTTAATGTAAAAAAGAAAGTAATGAATAATACAGTGTTTTAGTAGTGCGTAGAAAGAGAATATTCTGACCTTTCTGACATGTTGGATGATAGCCTGTGACCCAAAAGGTTAGGGCATTTAATGAGAGCTACTGCTATCAGTGGATATGAGGATCTAAATAAAAACATGCAAACATCTTTAGTCTGTCAGTGTAGCCCAAAATTATTTACCAATAGGCTTGTCTTCATTTTTGACTTTTGTTTTTTTTCCAAAGGACTGTAGAGAAAATATTTTCTCTAATGTTCATTCTTACATTCTTCTTGGGTTTGGGTTGTTGTTTTTCTATATTAGAAGCTGTAGTCTTTGCCAGTTGCTAGCAAGAAGAGAGCCTTATTTATGTTAAGCATAGATAAGGTAATTTGAATGTGGAAATGAAGTCTAATTCATGTTTCTCTGAAGTTTGAACTTCTGAACATATTGACCAGATGTTTTTTATTCTGTGTAAGACAAGAAAGTGGAAATAAAGTGATCAGCTGAAATTTTTTACAGTGCATGTGAGATATTTGGCAGCATAACCAACTGTTACCTTTTGCCCTTTCTAGCAGATCTGAAGGGCCATGCCTAGTCTTAATAGCAACACCATGTGTCATGGTCACACTCCAACAAGTTTGTAATTCATTTTAACTTATGCTGTTGGAATAAGAATGGAATATATCCTTTGTGATCAAAAGGCATAGATAGCTGAGCTGGCTCAAAATTAGTTTCACAAAAGTAGCAAGAGTGCTTAGTGTGTGAAATTTTTTATCATTCTTGTGTGGTGGAATACTGACTCATTGCAATAACTGGCTTGCTAATGATAAATTTGAGACCCCTTGATAACACAGTTGAGTACTGAGTTTTCTATGTTTGGGTTTGTTTTTTTATTTGTGAGTGTGGCTTTTTGTTTGTTTGGTTTTTGTGTGTGTGTGTGTGTGGTTTGGGTTTTTTTTAGCAGAGGTTACTTTTGTGGCTTACAGTGCTTTTGTGACTTGCGTGCATGAGTATACACACAGGTATATGTACATACAAGTAAGTGTGCATGGTCTCATTACCTCAAAGGTATGCTACAGATGTAGTATCTGTGAGCTTTGGTATAGCTAGAGGGGCTGTTTATTTATTCTATTGATTGCCATTGTAGAGATGCCTATGTAGCACTGCCAAAAGTTGCTTGAAAGCAAGCAATATGCACTCTGCTTGGATGCTAGTGACCATTCCTTTGCTAGTGTTTAACCTCTCCAGGCGAGCATGGGATTAACAGAATTGTAGTAAACTCTTTTTCTGAGATAACTTGAATTCAGAAGCAAATACTAGTATACAGGTAATGACCTGGAAGTCGAGGAAAACACTCTTTATTAGTGGTGAAAACTGGATTCAATTTCCATCTTTGATAACAAATTGAATGATAAACATGGATTTCTCCTTTGATGGAGGAGAATGAAGTATGTATCATTTTGGATAGTGCTCCTAAAATGAACACAAGAGTATGCAACATTTTATGGCAGTAGTAAAAATTAAGGAGGTATTATATGTGATGTATATAGATCTAGCAGCATCTAGCTGTGATATGATTGTGTACATATGACAATGGCCTTTCCTACCGTGTTGTACTGATCAAACAAAGGCAGTGGTAAGGAGCCCCACAGCAGAGGATCTGTTTGTGCTGTATGAACATTGTATTATGCCAGTTATCCAGATTATGCTAGGAATTTAATTGTAAAAATGTGGACTTTCAGAAAATAATGCACATACAAATCTTTCTAACAGGGAGATAAATTTGTTTTATTGGCTGTACTGAAATTTCCAAAAGTTAAAAGTTGTTAAATGCAAATGGACCTCTCTATTTTTCATATGATTCCAATGCATGATTATTGTTTAACAGAACTGTCTTTAAATGCATGTTGTATATTTTATTACTAAAGAGTGGGAGGATATACTGCATTTTGCAGTTCAAGTATCATAGGCACTTAATTTTAAAATAAGCAAGTAAACCCAGAGGTAGATATGGTGATACTGATTTTGTTGTATGGTACCTTACGAAACCATGAGTTGGTTTTTTTTAACAATGAAAAATGGCTTATTATTTGATATATTGGCCTGTGGTAAACAGTGCTAAGTCATGTCAAAGGAAATGATAGCAAATGGAGAGGAAGACATATGCTAATATGCTGCATTGCAGTTGCTACCTAATGCATATTCACCAAGGTATATAGCACTAATGTAGGCAAATAAAAGCCGTAAGATAGCTAACAAGCAGCATGTGAACAATAGCCAAATGATAACGTTGAGCAAGAAAGAAGTGTCTATCCTGAAAAGGAGTATGTTCTTCAGAATGGTATAGCAGTCAGATCGGGGTGGGGGAGATAGCAGACCAGGAATGGACGAGGCCAGTTAAGAATCTTGATGGGAACTGTAATAATGGGGTTTTGAAATTTCCTATCTCAAAAGAACTTTAGGTTAAGTCCTAAGGACCTCATCTAATCATTATGCAACAAAAGTCTCGTTTAGCCTAATATAAAAGTCTTTGAATACTTTTACTTCCACTTCTGAGACAGGTGGAATTTCAGTTTAGTTACTAGTCCTTTGCCTCTGCACCCTGAGGCTCTAGCTCTGCCTCCTTCATCATTGTGGACTTCAAATGGGCAAAAGCCAGTCTAGCCAAATTTGCTTAGTTTTCCATAATGTTACTCATTTCAGTAAAATACAAAAGAAAGTAGAGCTAATTATGACAGAATAAATGTGCAAAGCTAGAAAGAATGTATTTTATTCTAATTTGAACCATCTTCTTATAAAAAGGAAGGTGAGTAGTGAACTGGCTAGCTACAGGGTATGTAACATCACACTACAAGACTCTGCTCAGGTACGACTTCAACTGGGAAGTATTTATTGCATAACTAAGTAGTCCTGACTGTGGAAAGTGTGAAAGCCTGCACAGTAGTGGAATGCTGCAGGAAAGGACTGCTTCATGAGTGCTGTATTCACTCCACATTTTTACTTCCTGATTACTGCCTCTGGAGCCCCTTAGATCAAAATACAGGTCAGAGCAGCCTAAGGTTGCTTTAAGTTCCCTTGTGACCGAAAGAGGTATTCAGACTGTACTGTAATAGATGGATCTATGATCGCTTTCTACTTAGTTTCAGTCAAGCACAGCTCTCAAGAAATAAAGCCCATACAAAATAATAACTTGTAATAGCATTCTGCCTGGAGATTTGCCTCAGCTGTCAGTTACTCAGCTTGAGAAATGTGTACTGGCTGTATATGTTTATATAACATGCTTTGTAAAAGAAAATCTCTGAAGAGGAATTACCGAAGTGTAAGTACACTTCTTCTGTGTTGGAAACAATTTGCTAGATTCAGCTCTCTACCAGTGGAGGGCCATCATGAAGTATAAAGTGGAGTGTTTTCTCTGCTAAGATGTACATCAAAGCAGAATCTGCCCATTTAAAAATGAACCAGAAGTACCCCTTAAAAGCTGCATTTTTGAAAGCACTCGAACTCTCAATGCTAATGCCATTTAAGTTCATGGGAGCAGGACTAGACCAACAGTGGACTCTCCCAGAAGGTTATTCACACCCACATCCCTACCTTCTAGCATTGTGCTACATAGAAGTCTTAAGAGGAGTATTAAGCAGCTTTTAGTTCTGATATATCCTGGGTTCTTTATAGAACTTTTATAGTAGATAACTGCAATTGACTCTGAACTCTGCCGTTGTTCATAAACCATTTAAGCAGTGCTCTAGCAGTTTATGATATTTCTGAACTCAGTGAATTGCAGCCTTTCTTCAGTTAGCAAGGTGGCTGGTAGCCAGGCTTTTTAGCCTGCTTTGTGGAATTTTATATATAAGGTTTAAGTAGATTTGTTTTAGTAATTGGGAGATAAAACCACTCGTACGCAAACTTCCAGAAGCTTTCTTATCATTTGATAAGAAATCAATCACTGCATAAACTTCTTTTCTCTACTTCATCCCTCACCCCCCAGTCATGTAAGCTGAAGGAGAGAACAAAACACTGTGGCAGCAATATTTCATTCTTATGAGGAGGAGTAAGAAGAGAGAGTTTATAAAACTTTATGACAGTCTGCTAGACTTAAAAGTGAACAACTGAACACCTTTTCTCCTTGAAGGCCAGCTGGCTCTTGCCTAATCTCTCTTTTTTTTCACATGGTCCTGTAATGGGCTACTGAAAATTATGTCCAGGTCTGGGTTTTTTTGACCATGTTCATGTATTACGGCTTCTTTTTGTTCCAGCTGCTTTAACTGGTCAGCTACCAGAATGTATAAAGGTGCTAAACAAGAAAAGCCTTTCCTCACTGTGATCACTCCTTCCACCACTGAACCTACCTGAATATCCCGTCAGTAGGATGAAACTTATTTTAATGTGTTCCATTTTTCCTGTGCTATTACTGACTGATGCTCTTGTTGCCCTCCCTCCCTCCCTCCCTCCCTC
>JANHGL010017355.1:25089-77532 GCA_024611195.1 Ceyx melanurus
TTCTCCAACCACTGATCTCTTTAGATTTCCCTCCGTCCCCCCCTCCCTCCCATATAAATTAATAAATGCAGTGTGAAGAGTTTAAATGCCTAATTAAGATTCTCTTCCTTTGCACATTTGTTTGCAGCTCCCTGGTTTTGATAATTCTTTGGCCTAGATACCATTTTTAAACCAGTCAGTGCTTTCCAGTGATTTATTTTTTTTTTAATTTCCCTGTATAATATAATATAAGGTTTCTTGTCTCTGTCAGATTACATAAATTAGACTTTTAAATTTACAATATTGCCATTTATTTTCTGTATGTGTTAGTGTACTTTGTGAAGGAGAACTGCAGCTTAGTACTTAGTATTTGTTTAATTTCCTTGTAATCACTACATCAAATTTTGATGGATCATAACATACTCGCTTTCATTTTTTTACCTTATTTCCTATGTTTGCGTTTATAAATTTATTATTTTGCCTTTTGCACTGTCATTCTAAAGTTCTCAACCACGTGGTCATCTTGACAGGGTTTTTGAATAATGAGAATTCTCTCTTAAGGAAAACAGACTTCTGTTCTGAAATGTTATCACTCTTCTTAGGAAATATGTAAGATAGTGACATGACATAAAGTTCTTTCTCAAGACCCTGTTGCACAACTGTTACAAATGTGGTAAGGTGAAGAAATGTGAAATGAGGACCTACTGCTATCAGTGTATATAAACTCACTGCAAAGGGCAAAGGCTGGAAGACAGTTTATAACATTCAGTCAGTTGCTGTGTTTTCAAGTATTTCAAGGAAAAAACATCAAATTCTGGGAAAAAAACAAACAAAACAACCCAAACCAAACACAACAACAATAAACAAACCAGCCAGAAAGTGAGTAAGGATTTTTCATTGTCTACTGTCAGATCTTTCTACAGGAAAGCTTTGGAAGCTTTCATATGGATTGAATTGTCATAATGTCATTAAAGGTACCATGAGTGGTGAATTTCAAGGAGGGCTTCAAATTAGTGTCAGTTTAGCTGCTTATAGAGTGCCATGATGTAGTTAGAAATGGAGCTCCAGGGGGCTACATGACTCCAATTCTAAGTACTCAAGATTTATGCAGTCCAGAAAACACTGTCAACCTACACAACAAGGCTTGGAGGCTAGATTTCCCTAATAAATTTAGGAAGAATACTATATAACTTTACATGGTACTAGAGAAGATAACATTCTTCTTGTGACTCTTCTACAGTGCAGAACAGACTGAAAAGCATAGGGAGCTATACTTCAAAGAAACATTCTTTTACAGTGATTGCAGATAGAGTTGTTTGAATAAACTTCTTTAGGATTACTCTAAAATATATTAAGAAGTGTAAGGGAAAAAATAATAAAAAAGCTTACTTGGTTAATGAAAAAATTACTTCAGAGAGCAAGAGAAGACCAATCAATTTCATAGTATATAGTTTTAGAATATCTCAGTTTCATGAGATTTTGTGAGGTCTTTACTGGAAAAATCTTTCATTAAGCAGCAGTCAGGTATGTCAAGTCAATATTTGTGAACTACGTGAGAAGAAGGTCTGACAATAGAATCTACCAATATGCTTTCTAAAAACTCCATGGAATCAGACCAAAACTTGTAATCATCACAGGTCAGAGGCACTGTTATTATTAAAGAAGGCATCAGAAGAGAACCAGAGTACCTATCGTGGCAGTGGCTGACATGATCAAAGTAACCACAAGTATGCAAATACGATCAAGAAAAGAAAATAATATGATCTCTGGAGAATTCTCTTCAATAAAATAATTCAGTGCTTTTCTAGCAGTAACTGGTGACTGTAAAGCAAAGTGCTATTCTGAGAAGCTGTGCTTCCCACAGTGTCTCTCAGATCCAACCTAGAGAGAAGAAACATTTACTCTAAACCATAGGAAGAAGGGAAAGTGTCCTGCGAATGAGATGCTGCCCAGAAGGATTTTAGGCAATCCATAATCATATAGTATCTGAATCTTAGGTTGTATCAGGATAAAGCAAAAAAGTTATAAACTTTTTAACAGTGATTTGTCAGGTAGTAACTGCTTGAGGAGTGTACTTTATATTTTGAAACTAGGAAAGACATTATTGTTCTTCATTTCTATTTAAAGTTATCCTAAAACTATACAATGCATGTTATCTAATGCTTGTTATCACAGATCTTATTTGGGGATTTGGCAAGGCCAAAACTAACTTGTAAACCAACATGGAACTGTTACCATTTTAATACAGGGGGTTGAGATATTGCAGTGATAGGGAACAGAGGCCTAAAAGTCCCTTCTATTGCTGTTTAGTAAAAAAAGTAGTAATTCAAGTTTCTGGTTAACAGAAGAACACTTCAGAAATCATTGCAGATTACTTAGAAGGAAATGGCTGTGTCTGATTACTTAGGATTGAAAAGAAATTATGTTAATTTGAAAACACTTTTAATGATAATTAAATTTCATTCCAGTTTCTGAAATAGTCTGAGTTGAAGAAATTGAAGTGATTATAGAAGCAACTTTAGAAGGTCTAAATAATTATAGCTTTCAAAAGCACAAAGTAGTAAGGGGAAGGCTACTTTCTTTTACTTGTTGACAAAATGATACTTGCAAATGAAAACTTAATAATAGCAAACAAGTACAGCTGCCTTTTTTTTTTGTTACTGACTATCCCTAATAATTCTTATTAGAATGAAATTGTTTTAAAATTAATAGCATGTACTCAGTTCTTAATAGCTGAATAGCTGCCTCTTTAAATTTAGCTGAGAGAGGAATATGGCTCAGAAATAATTTCACGAGTATTTGCTGTTAATGTCTGTTCATTTATTGAGAACAGTCTCCTTCAGATCTGTGTTTTGTATGATCTTTTTAAATGTTTCTTTATTTCTGAGGGGGTATTGTATTTTCAAAAACTTACTGTTTCATTTAATATTCTAATTTAGAAAACTTATCCAAGGTGCTTTTATGAAATAAAAGATGATTGTGGTGGCAGGTATGACAAATGAAAACATTAAAATTACTTGTATTAAAAATGCATATTAAAGATAACTAGTACATTTGATTATTACAATAGTGATAAAAAATACATCTTGGTCTCCCTATGGACTGAATTAAAGGACACTCAGGTTTTCTAGAAGAAAAAAAAATAAAAGCTCAGCTGAAGGTTTGTTTGCTGTGCAGAATGAAATTACTTGGTAGAAACAGTGCTTTTCAAATCTAATCTTTGTTCTATGAGGAAACAAGGCTGGTTTAAACTTTATTATACTCCTCCTTGAATGTGAACTAAAAGTGTCCAGCACAGCTTATGTGCTAGTTACACCAGCCATGGTAGCTGAAGGGCTCATGCTTTGCAGGCTTGCACTTTATGTGAAACTTCGAGTTTGCAAGTTGGAGTGGAATCTGAGCTTAATGTGAATGAAGTGAAACCCAATAAAATGTTTGAGAATAGGCTATATTAAGATACAGAATTATTTTTTTCCTAAGCAGTTTGCATGATGTCATAATTAAATAATTCCTTATTTATAAATTACTCCTTTAATCCCTTTTATTATCTGTTTCTTTCATCTTGTTCGAGTTGACTCTGCAACTTGTGCACAAAAAAAAAATCTGTCTCTAATTGCTGATTTCTTAGAATTAATGTGCTGCTTTATCTTGCATTTTTTTGAGAAAAAAAAAAAAAAGGCTTAAGACAACCAGCTGCTTTGAGGGGGTGAACAATTGAACAATCATGCCACTTAAGAATTCACAAGTTTCTTATCAGTAACTGGTCGGTCATTCTCCAAATTCAGCTTCATGTTGAGAAGTGGAAGTTTGAAAGTGTGGGGCTTTTCCTTCCTTCTTTCCTGAAGTCACTTCTTTTGTGATAACCAGTTCTCCTTGTGAAAGACTCAGTCTCCCTGAACTGGTTATAAGAAAGCTCCATGTGTACTATTTTGAGTGGCTGGATAAAATACATTAACGTTTGCTCTATCGATTAGCATATTGTTTCCCAGAAGAAAAAGCTGTGCTATTACATAATTCACTTTCTTCTGAGTTTTTTAGTGTTTCTACAGCTTACCTGTGTGCAAGGACAAAACCAGGTATAATCAAATCTGCCTGTCACATGCCCTGTGCCTTGAGCCCTGTCCTTTGTAGAACATTTACCCTTCAGAATGTTTATCATAGAATCACAGAACGGTTTGGGTGGGAAGAGGTTTTAAAGCTCATCCCGTTCCACCCCCCTGCCTTGGGCAGGGACACCTCCCATATGCAGTTTCACAAAGCCCCATCCAACTCAGCCTTGAAAATGGATGGGGCACCCACAGCTTCTCTGGGCAGCCTGTTCCCACCTCACCTCCCTGTTCCTACAGTTTTCTGTCACAGTCAGAGGTGTGCTGTTTGTCCAGTGGCTTCATTCATTAGGTCAAATATTTCTCATAAAACTGTTTATATCGTGCACATGAACAAAAAGTAATTAGGTATTTGACTGCTTAGTGGCACCAGTAGTTTTGAATCCACTGCTAAGTCATCTGCAATAATATCTTCTCTTCCCTTCATCTCACTTAACGAGTTTAAATCTTTACTGTCACTTGAACTTTCCATTCACTTACTGCCTGAATGGTCCTCCTGAGTTTTGGTTGTTC
Organism: Ceyx melanurus; assembly: GCA_024611195.1. Taxonomy (NCBI): domain Eukaryota; kingdom Metazoa; phylum Chordata; class Aves; order Coraciiformes; family Alcedinidae; genus Ceyx; species Ceyx melanurus. The sequence goes on from JANHGL010017355.1 coordinate 29,688, forward strand.
CATTTACAAGAACCAGTACAAAACATGAAGCCTGGGTCCCAGTCAGAATCTTGATAGCATGTTACATGTGGAGCTTTTCGTATTTAATGGGTTTTCTGTTGCACATGTAGGGATTGTGCTTGTTTCTGACTTAGATTTGGATTCTGAATTCCCCCTGTGCATTCTTTATGCATCTCTGTTTTAAAATTATGTATAAAAAATATTTAATTGCGATTTTAATTAAAGCGATCTTTGCTTATGAGGATGAGATAGTTACTGTGAGGGATCAGGGGAAGTGAATCACTAGGTACTAGTGTTCTGTGAAGGTTATGAAACCATTGCTAATTAAGCTAATAAAATCTCACAGTCTCTTCCCTCCCTGTCTCTTTAGGCTGCCTGTTCTTCATAATGCTTACTCTGTAAATATCGAAAATGTGTATTGATTACCATTGGCAAACTATTCTAATTAACAGTGAAATTCATTAAGTAAGTACATGGGAAACAACTCCATCTGGCTGTAGCAAATGAGTATTTGGTAGCTTAAGAATTTGTGACTGCAGTGTAATCCCCACATGAATAAAAAGTGGGTTTAGAGAGATTTGAATCTCATTACCAAAGTGTAATATTTTTACATATTAAGGTTATAAAAATTTATCTTGAGGAAAATGAATCTTAGAAGTATTTAGTTTGTAAAGAAGGTTAATGTAGAATTACATTGTTCTAGAATCATTAAAGAGCAATTATAGATACAGGCCTAGACAAGTGAAGAGACAGGAAAATACATTAGGTATGAAAAAGTCCAGAAATATTCTGATCTTTGCAGAATCCCATAAGATATAGTGAAGAAATATATATGGGGGGGAAGGGGAAAGGTTGATGAGCTTAGAGAAGGGACAAAAATCTAGGAAGGGGAATGTTCTTCAAGTGAAGGCAGGGGATGACTGTTGGCAGAGTAACAAAAACTCCAGTGAACACAGTGTTAGAAAATAGGATTTTGCTTCAGTGTCTTCAAAGTATTATTAAATACTTCTTTTCATAGTGTTATATTTCTATTAAAAGTCTATTGCACTTCAGTCTTTAACACTATTTTATGAGGGGTGTTCTATTTCACAGTTTAGACATTCCCAGGAATAGGAACTTGGAAGCCAACAGTGTGTCTGTACTTGGCAGAACCTGTGCTACGTACACAATTGCAATTCTCACAGAAAATGTTTGTCTTGCAGTTTGGTAATTGGAATTTTCTCTTGCTTTCATTTATTTGGGTTTAATGAGAGGGTTCAGTCTTAACCTATAATGGGGAGAGCCAGAGATCTTGTATTCTCTGGTTGTGCCATGTGTAATTAAAGGAGAATCTGTACAAGACTTAGTACTTGTCATTCCCTGTTTTAGTGTAATTTCTGGAATTCCAAAAAACTGAGAAAGTTATGTCTAGACAAAACAGAAACACAACATCTACTGACAGGAAGAAAATGGGTTAAATTCAATGTTCCCAGTGATCTCTGCAGAGCTTTTAGTTGGTATAGGTTGATGCAAATATTTTAATTTTTCTCTTAAGTTGAATTAAAATATAAAATGGTGTGCCAAAATAAGTAAAGCAGACCATCACTGGTGAGTTACTTTAATTTTAAATTGCAGTTCTAACATACCTTTTTCTTGTTCCTCTGTAGTCTACATTTATCAGTCTAAGATTTAGCAGAAGGGAGAGAATTCTTTTAATCTGATAAAATATTCGTGATCTGACAAGATCTCTAGTCATATGCAGCATGTTACAAAAATCCTATATAAAGAATGCTAATAAGAGATTAAAACAGGCAGTAGTAAAACATTTGTACTGTTTCTTTGTTATTTTCTTCTGCAATCCTCTGGTGACATTCTTTAATGTAAGGGACTTGTGGTACTGGAAAGAATGTGGTACAGAAATATAGCTGAAATGGAAAATGCTTCTTAAAAATAACAACTAGAATGGTAATTGAATGGAGATGAAGAATTGAGGAGTGAGCCATGTGCTACATTAGCTTGAATATATCTTTTTAATTAGGATATGTTTTTATATTTCATAGCTGCATTAACATCAGCCATTGAGGTAAAGGTTTGAGAGTAACCTGGCTGAGGCTAATGCAGTGCTTTTATTTTTACCCCTTGGTTAGTTCAGTATTCAAAAGAGTTCCTCATTCTGAAGCAGTTTTGATAGAATCAGCTTTAATAATCTTTGGGACAGCTCTTGTAATTGACAGTAGCATTAGTTTCTTCTGTTCTTGACATGCTTACAAGTTTTGTCCTAAATTAGTAGTTTGTTCTTAGTTCCAGTATTAGTCTTTTTTTTTCACCAGTGTTGATTCATTTCTTTGTTTCAAGTTACTGTGTTCTTCCAGTCTTTCTTCACTCCATTACTCATAAGTCATTTTCTCTGAATCCATAAATGGCTCCAAGGGACAGGCATTGCTAATAGAGGACATTTCAGAAGTTCAGATTAATGATTCATGAGTGTGCAGGTGAATGCCAAATTGCCAGGTTGCTGCTCCAGCATTTCACTGCTCTGCTGGAATATAGATTACAAGCACATGGCCACAATATGGCCAGCACAATGACTTCATAAGACTTTTATTACTTTATCCATTCCTATTTCTATAAAGTGGCAAAAACAATATTGTTTTTTCAAATTACTATATTTTTTAATTGTGTAATTACTACTTAATGGCTATCAGTTAATTTCAAAGTCACTGTTTTCAAGAGGTCTATTTGCACAGTATCACTAGTAAATGATATAAATTAATAATGAAATACAAACACTGCTGCATACATGACTTGGAAAAAAATAGGACTATAATGGATTTGAAACAAAAATCTACTAACTGAGACATATAGCATGAGTGTGTACATACTTTCTGAAATTCATTTTGAAACTCAGGAGAGGTGTCATAGCATTTGTTAATAGTGAGAATGAGCTGAAGACAAAGGTCTGTCTTTCAGTAACTCAATGTTAGAGGTTCTTACTGAAAGTCACTACAGACCAACAGTTCACAATGTCTCTACCTTAGAACTTGACATTTTTTTAATATGTTTTTTTCTGTGTGTTGGGAGAAAAGCCATAGGAAATAACAAAAGACACCATGGGATACAGCCTGTGCTTAAGCAATATTCAGAAGCATATCTTCAGCATTCTGTGATATTCACTACATGAAAAAATATTAAATTTAAAAATCACCTTTATATATGTAATATATATTTATCTATATCTGTCAAAATAAAGCATCTCTGCCTCTTAACGACCAATGGGCAGGTCCCATTAGCAGAAACTGAGCTAGTGACATGAATACACAAATGCAGGGAACATTATTCCTTGTAGTAATGTATCACAGTTTTTAAGGGTAATTATGAATCAGAAGTTATAACCAAGTGCTTACTATAAATCCTAGTAAGGCACTTGGCATTTAGGCATCTAAATACCTTCAGCTGGTAGCAGTAGTTATTGTGTGTGTATCATCCAGAGGCAAAGTGGATGGTAAACAATATACTGTAACAATACAGGAAATTGGGCAGACATGCAGTTATCAAAGCTGTATTTTCTCCTCATAAGGTTCTTCAGTGAATAGTAGGGCAATTAAATTAGAATTTCATGCTTCATGAAGACACAAATTTCCAGCAAAATTGGTCAAAAATCAAGTATTTTTTATAACACTGACTTTGGACCAAAGTCTATCAAGACAAAGCAGCATGGTCTGAACTCTTTTAATTAGTTGCCAATCAAAAGCTTTGCAAATACTGCTCCTGTTATAGATACTGACTGCCCTATAACACACTCTGCATTTCCATTGAGAAAACCAAGTTTTAAATGTTGTGGAGAGAATCTAGATAACATGAATACAAACGGGCTTTTGTTCTCCGTAGTGAAGACGATAGATCCGAGTCTGGGACAAGCTTTGCCATGTAAATTGGTGGACATGCTGTGATAAGGCTTTCAAAATTGCATGAGATTGAATTCTTATCTGCTTTCCACAAAATCTGCCAATTATAGTATGGATCAGAAGTTACTGGACAATGCTGAAGATCCTTTTCTGTGATACCCTGATATATACTCATACCTTAGATATTTCTGGAGCTAGTTCTTAGTTCAGTTGAAACATTTTATGAGGAAATTTTGTACAGGAACCATGCTTGTAAGATTAATTCTTTCACACCTTCATTCTTTAAGACGAATCTGGCAATTACATGGTCAAATCAATTTATAATGTTGAATGGAAGTTGTACAGCTTGTGATTTGAGATCTTTCTGATGGTATTATCATGCCTATGTGTAAGACTACAAGTCATTTTCAGTTGGACATTTCATTCTTGTGGTAATATTAGTTAAGTTGCAATTTACTGATAGTAGGTCCTGAATTTTAAGATTGCATTTCAATGCTTGTGTGAGTGAGAACTGAATGGATAAAGACTTTAATATATATTTTTTAAATGAGATATATTTTCTTCAAACTCAAAACCCTTATTCAAGAAAGTCTACACATGACTTTGTGTGTGATTAAAAAATGAAGCTACTCAAATTGGTGGACTCTACATGTAAGAATGGGCTCAGCTGATATGAAGTACTACCTTTGGTGATCTGGAAGAGAAAAGAGAATGTTAGCAGGTGTGTGACAAAAGAATGTTGCTTTCATGTGCAAACTTACATTTTTCCTGCTTTATATGCCACATTTTTATTTTTTTTTTTTGGTTTGAGGGTGGATTTCTAAGGTGAAAGGGAGTTAACAGCAGAAATTGTTATCACTTCATTTGCTAGAAAAGTTTTGTTTTCTGGATAACTTTTTTCATACAAGGCTTTTCTACTATTTGCTGAGTCCTGTTAACTTTTGAGGCCTCTCAACTGCCTTCAGTGTATCATACCCATAATCTTTGTGGTTTTGTTATATTTTGTTATTTTTCTGTATTAGGACCAACTCATGTATTGTCTTGATACCTTTTTTTATTTAAGCTGCTTTCACCAGTCCCTGCTTGTCATTATATTGCTAGTTGAAAACTTATTTTCTTCTGTTGGGTTAGCTCAAGAAACCACTAACCCAGCTAAGAAACCACTGCAAGATCACCCAGACAGAATTCCAACAACCAAATCTGTTTTGTTCACCCAGACTTTCTTCACAGCTGCTTCAGTCACTTGGTCTACTTGGCTGACTTACCTGTTCTGGTTGTGTCCTTGTGCTCCTGCACTGCCTTGAGCATACATGCTCACGTGCCCTTGATATAGACAGTACTTTGGAAGATTGTCCCCTTCGCATAAACTGTTAATGAAATAAAGAAATGGAAATACTTATTTTTGTCTTCCTTGATAAGATGTTAATTACCTACTCCATTTGAAGTTGTTCACGAATTAGTCTAACCAAATTTCTAGATTTTTAATAACTTTTTTTTCCCTCTTGTGTGTGCAGTACCACGGTATATTTCATTTTACTGATAGCTTTTGTTAAACACTGTGAAATACAGCTCTTCTGCTGTCCATAAATTTCTTCTTTCAGGAATGTACATGAGCACATATCATTTAAGCTTCTCATCAGTCAGCCCTTTTGAAACTGTTACTTACCTGCCTTTCTTTATTTGGCACTGACATGCATCTAACCACAGTCTGTTTTAGAAGCAGTCACTGGTTGCTTTAGGCTATCAGACTGAGTTTGACAAGATGTCTGTTACAAGAGAACAGGCATTTCTTTACTGAATGAGGTTTCTAAGTCTTTGAAAGTAGAAACAAGTCTATGTAGCCTTGTCAGTCAGATGTCAAAGATGTCAAGGTCATTTCTTTAAGCAAAGTAAGTTTAAATTCAGACCATGCTCATTAAAGTATGCACACAACACCTTAAAAAAAGAAAAAAAAAAAGGAAAAGAAAGTTGAGTGTCACTGATATGCCCAGCACTTTTACAGTGCAGTCAATCAATGCCATTTCACCAAGCTGCAGTTGTTTTTCTGGTCACACTGTACCACGTTGTCTTGGCCACTTCAAGTTAATGGTTTTGAAAAGTTTTGACTAAACAGTTCTGGGGTGCAGCTTTCCTACTTACTGTTGCAGAATTATTATTTTACTATTTTTATTTATTTTGTTATCTTCATTTTAATTATTATAGCATTTGGGTTTTGGAAATCGTTGATGAGACAGAGCATTCTGGCACAGTATCACTTCCAAGCATCCATCATGGGAATCTTCAGTCTTACAAAGTTTGACAAAGTATCTAAGACTGTTGATAAAAGTATCTTATGTTCTTGTGCTTGGCTTTTTGACAGGAGTTGCCCATGCACACATGATTAAGGGATGTTCTTGCTGAAAATTCCATCTGTAGATACACTCACGTCTCACGGTGTGCTGTGGCAAATGTTCTGAAGAGGCTGGAGATAAAGTTCTGAATGTTAAATTTCAACTTTGGTGTTTTGTAAAGCATGAGAAATCATGGCTTTAGAAAGCAGATTAACCAGTGTGTATACACATCTCTAAAACAATACCTTATGACTCAAATAAGAACTCCCATAAAATTGTAATTTCCGTTTTTAAATACCACTTTGAAGGAAAGTGTGTTACATGTATCTGAAAGAGTGTTTCTTCTTTTGAAAGTTTCAGAATAATACTTGTCTGAAGATTTATGCTTAATTTAATATTGAAGTGCTTTGCTATGAAATAGACTTCCCAGTTTTTATCTCACTGACTTTTGTTCTTCTGTTCTGATAGTCTATATATCCATGTAGACTGAAGAGGAAGAGAGGGTAGCACTGAGTTATGCTTTGGTAAGCTATTTTTGTAATTACTTGATTCAGTGTCTCATTCTGAAACAACTCACTGTCATCATTTTCAAAGTCATTTAATGACTCTACTAGATCTAAATCAAGGTGATGTTCATATTTTCATTTGGTTGTGCAAGTCTTGAGTCAGCATTGGTTGTGGATGAAGGCACACATTATATATAGTAGCTTGAACCCACCTAGGAAACCATTAACTGCTTTCACTTATGATAACAGCAACTTTATTTTCTTGCTGTCTTCTAGTGGCCAGGGAGGTGTCAGTATTTAATCTGTAAGACTCTTGATTTTGGAATTTAGTGTAGTGTTTAGTAATCAGAAAAAAAATACAGGACAGCATTAAACATGAATGTTTGGGAAAATATGTTATGTATACTGCTTGTATTATTCAGTGAAAAAGGTAACTTGGGAAAAAGGGCAGATTCTGAAAGGAGAAGGCAGTGATAGGAAGGGTGGGGAATAAAATTTTTCATGTTGTGTAGAGCACAAAACTTTGTGTTGAATTGGAATGAATAGCTGTCTAGCTTCAGGTCAAGTTGCAACCTGATTTTTAAAAAACAGATTTTTAGCTGATCTTGGTACCTCTCTTTCCTGTCTGATTTTACTAGATTTATGCATTAAGTCTACCCTTCAGTCTGGTTTCTGATTCTATCTGGAGTGACCAAAGATCAGGCTGAAGTGATCTTATATTGGGAATGTGTAAGAATGAAAAAAGAGCATATACTTTAGATTTGCATGTAATGAAAATGGGAGGAACAGGATTCATCCAGAGGCTGGGCAAGTAATTTTTATGGTTTAGGTGTTTGAAATGAGTCTTGTAGAGAACTACTGTCTTCTATTATTGCTTTGTAAGTATTCACAACTGCAGCACTTTGCTCCAAGGATGGACTATGGTAGGTAATCTAATCCTGAAACACTCTGCATTAAGTTAAATTAGAACACAAGAACTGTTGTACAGGTCAGGAGGACAGTTGATGAAGTGTTGAGAGGACAACCCCCAACTTGTATACATTGTTTGTTGAGAAGTAAGGGAATGGTCTAGAAAGAAGGAATAAAGTTGGTAAATTCTAAATGCGTTTTGTTAGAAAAACAAATTATAGGTAAGAAAATATTTCTATGAAGGGAAATATGTATTTCAATTTCATTTAAAATAGTCACCATGGGTACAGAATGGGAGAGAAGATACACTTAGGTGTTTGATAATTTTAATATACACATTACTGATTATTGTGTTGAACAGATCTTAGTACACATGAGGCCTTCAGAATAATTACTACATTATTCAATGTAATGTTCAATGACTGCCCTTAAGCAGCTGTTAAAAATTTGGTTTATCTTTGGTTGATATTAGAAGAACTATAAACCTAGACTGATCTTGAAGATCACACTAGAACTCCCTGCTTTTGTGTCACTAGGTTGTGTTTTACTTCAGTACAGTTTTTGATTCATGTTTGTATTACTTTTTTTTCAACATACAGTACTTTTGATCACTTATCTCTTGACACTGTACTTCTTTTCACTTGTGATCTTTCCATTAGCATTTTTAGATTAGGTAATGCAACATAAATCACTTGAGAATGTGAACAGATTAGACAATTAATTACTTGGAAGGTAAAGAAAGGGGAAACAACTTTTTAGTTCCTATGACATGGCACTTCATTTTAGGTAATACTTTCCAGAACCTGCTTACTGTCATTTTTGAAAATAATGGCTGAACAGAAGTCAAATAAAGGTGTCTTATGTTTTGATGTGGTTGCAGTGCCATGATCACTTCAAGTAAATACAATGTGGGATTGCTGCCAAGGAGGACTGCTCTGGTTTTGCTGCCTCTCACATGCTGACACTTGTGGTTGTGCAGTCAGACTGTCAAGGGCCTTAAATCATCACCAAATTCTGAAGTACAGTCAGAGCAGGAACCTGAGAACAGGACTGGCTTGTTTGGCAACAGCTCAAATTTATGTTGGTTTAACAAATTATTGCTCATCTATTTAATCCTTCAAGTAATTTTTCATATGTTTTCCTTTAGGTATATTTATAATCCCATTAAAAGTTATGATCTTGTTTCCATCTTGTTTATACACATGTGTTTGCAGCATGGATTGTGTAATGAGAGGCCTGTAGAAAGCTGTCAGTTTTTATTGAAGATGTTTGCACAAAAGCTTGTTTTAATTTCTGTGGTTGATTTCAGTGGAGTTAGTTAAGCATGTGTTTGCTTTCCTTCCTCTGTGGGAGCTGCCTTACAAAATCAGAAGCATAGATATGATGCTTATTATAAAGGGCAAATGTACACTTAAGAAGCATAGAAAACAGAGTGTTTACAAAGCAAATTCTGACAGGCAGAAAGAATGAAATAATTGCTTTCAAATACTGTTCTGAAGTAACTTTCAAAAAGGGTTAAGCAGGAACTTGGTTCCCAAGATACATTCTGGAAGCAAACAGTTCATTGCAAACTATTTGCTACTCTGGTTTAGTTTTGTTATTTTGTTTGCAAACTGTTTAACAACAGACTTAGAATTTTATGGTTTTGTTCTCCTGAGTTATTTGGCAAATGCTTAATGAGGATAATCTTGATCCTGTGGCTTGTTTTCTAATTGTGTTTTCCATATGTTTATATATTCAGGTTTTCTATTGAGGGATTTCATCATTTTCATCACATGCTTGAGGACTGTTTCAGAAATAATGGTAAGTGGCAACATATATGTCTGGAACAAAATATGGATGCACTAAAATCTTTTCTTTCAAAGGGATGGAATCTTTGAGACCTTGCAAGCTAAGGATTCTATAGAACTTGGTTTCATATGTATTTTGAAAAATTAGTTTCTTTGCTGGTCTTCCCTCTAAAAATGGTTGTGTGGTGGTTTGACCTTGGCTGGATGCCAGGTACCCACCAAGCTGTTCTGTCACTTACCCCCTTCCTCTCAGCTGGACCAGGGAGAACCAAAATAAGATGAAACTCATGGGCTAAGACAAAAGCAGTTTAATGAAGAAACAAAGTGATGCTGCACACAGAAGCAAAAGAAAGCAAAGATTTAATCTCTACTTCCCATCAGCAGGTGGTGTCTGGCCCATTTTGGGAATAAGGGCACCCTCCTTTTCCTAGCTGTTATAGTTGAGCAGAAGTCACATGGTATGGAATATCCCTTTGGTCAGTTAGGGTCAGCTGTTCCAGTCATGTCCCATCCCATTACAACCCTGCCCAGAAATAGCCACAATGTGGGTGTGTTCCCAGCACCTTTCCAGCTCCCAGTGCAGAACACAGCACTAAGGGGGCTGCTGTGGGGAAAGTTACCTCCAGCTCAGTCAGACCCAGTACAGGTTGTTATTAAAACCAGCCTAAGGGTGGCATTATCAGCTTTAATCTGTATGTGGGGCATGTGCTTTACCAGATACAAGCATTTGTTCTCAGGAAATTCTAGCCAGCTGCTGTGTCCCCCCACCAGGCACTCTAGTTTATGGTTTGGGTTTGGAGCAGACTTAGATGCATATGTTATCTTTGCCCATTTACCTTTGGAGTTCAATTCTCACCTGTTGCTTTTTTGCATACTCAGATTTGCAGTCTTTCTACTTCACTTCTACTTCATGTTCCCCGAGACCCTCTCAGCTTTTTATCACCCTCCTTCCAGTACTCAGCCAACCATGGGGGTGGCTGCCAGAGTTTCCAGTGGTGTATTTTTTCTGAGCTCTCTGTTTTATTTTGTTCATACATTAAAATGACCTGCTTGCAGATCAAAAAAACCTCATCCCTAGACACTACCTGGCTCTTGCAAAAGTAATTTTAGAGGCGTGGATGATTAGACAGACTCGGTATTCCAAGTAGGCAACATGTTGGTGGATATGATTTCATGCTGTAGCTCTGCTTTGGTTTTGAATATGCCTAGGGTATCTGCTAGGAGGCAGAGATTAAATCATGCCTATCACTGAAGTGTAATGGGAGTTTGAGACTATTAAAGGTTTTGGAAGCATTATAATTTCTTTACTGATGAAATGTGCCACTTCTTTATGAAAACAATTTTACAGGATGCACCTAAGCAGTGTGAATGTTTGAAGTACAATGCTTATTGACTTCAAAACACAGCATGCCATACGTTATCTGACTTTCACTGTATTTATTTCTTTGTAATTGAGAAAAAAGACGAACAGCAGAACAGGACACGAGTCTCTCAGTCTGACACATAACAGATGAGCTGTTCATTCCCAAATGAAGTCACTCACAAAAATCCATTCTCTTCCATATGAATAGAAATCAGTCTTTGTGGAAAGGGATGTTGAGAGGTCTGTCTCAAAGAATCTCACCAAAATGTGAACAGGATGACCATCCTGAGCAGTACTTCAAACCTGTCTAAAAGACACTCCTAAATAGCTGAGAATGATACTTATAACAGCTCTTCACATCATCCATGTTTTTTTCTGGACAGGTGGAACTTGTTTAAAATTTATCTTAGTTTTCTGCACAGAAAAGCTAATAAACACTAAGGTCTGAGAGAACTGACAAACTCCCCCCAAAAAGTTAGAAAAGAGGCTCTTTTGGACTATTATGGATGCACACTTATTCTTTCTCAGGTGGGGCAGATAATATTACTAATGTAGCTGTGATACATGTATGAAAATAAAGGTTGGATGTCACCCTCTTTTTATTCTAAGCCTAGGAAAAAGGTTCTTGTTCAGTTAAATAACTCAAAGTACCTTCTAAATGTCTGCCCAAATTTGATCCACATAAATGAACAGAATGTAGCAGAGCTTCTGTACAGGGAGCTAGAGGCTGACTATGTGTTTTAATCAGTATCTATAGGGGAAAGACATCTGACAGGAATGTTAGACTCTGGAGAGAAATCACTGATTATATTATGTCCTTTTATTATTCTTCTTAATCACAGCCATCCATGTTAAGTTTATAGGAGACTGGTAAAATTGTAAGAAAGCATTTTGGTTAGAAATGTTGTTTAAAGTAATTTTATCCATTCACATAATATTTCACATCTGTTTGGGTTTTTTTTCCAAAGTTTTTAACACATTGAGTGTTTTTCCAGGATTGTAAATTAGACTTTCAACTCTTCTTCTTTGCCTTGGCTATATATAATTGACCGATTTATTATTTTTTTTTATTATTATTAGTGGGCTTTTTTTCTTTGTATTTTCTGTTCCAAATGAAAACTCAGAACTGTGGTCCTTAATCATGGATTTCCAGAAGAAGAGATTAAAACTCTTACCAGAAACTGCTTATTTTCAGGACCTATGTGCTCTGTAGTCATTAGATTTGAGACTGACTAGTTTCTGTGGCAATGCAAATACAGGGAAAAGAAATAGTGTGGCAAATTTAATGTAAAAATGAAAGCAGAAGGATTTTTTTATTGACCTAAATAAGGAAAATAAAGATAAAAACAGAATATAATCTTTACATAACTTGCTTCATTACTACATTCAGTTTAGTTTCTGCTTCCTTAAATTTTTTATGTGCTTCAGAGTTTTTAGCTGCCAGTTACTGCTATCATATAGATCTAGAGAGATCTGAAGGTTTGGGAATTTGGTGAAAGAATAGTTTTGGGAATCATAAACACAGCTCTGTAAGCACTTTAGGATTGTTGGAAGATACCACTAAAGGTTAAATATTTAAATTATCATCTGAGATTAGATAACAAGAAAGGAAACTATATGGCTCTAAGTTGTTGTACAGTACTTTCTCAGTACTTTCTTCATGTTCTGGAAGATGATACCCTATAATTTACATTTCATATATCAGAATGTTTTCTCTTAATTGGAAGACGTACACATCTCTCCAAATTTTGTGTGGATTTCAAATTTCATGTGTGTTTATAAATGCACATGTATACAAACGATAAACCATGCACTCCCACATGAACATTCCTGTTGAATGTAACACTTCTGCAGTAAGTTCTGTGGTTACAGAATCACAGAATGAGTGGGATTCTTATGTGTATGCAGCTCAACATTTCCAAACCCTCAGGAGAGTGTAGTTTCAATGTTAATAGCAAGCATTCACAAATACAAATGTTGGCTGCTTTTTATCACTGCTATTTCTTCTTCCTTATATATTGATTTATTTGAAAATCTCTACACTATGCTATTGCAGATCTTATAAAGTCAGGATTACTGGAGACACTGCTTTGGCACCAGAGGGACAAAAGACATGTTATATTGTCATTCAGTGACTGGCTTAAGTGGGGGAATTTGTATTTGTTCAGCAAGATACGTAAAATGAGTTGCCATCCCTTGTAACTGATCTCTAAGTGTGGTAAATTGCATTGTCCCTCAGGTTCCAAGCAGTGGAGTCAAATGAATCAATTTTATTCAGTTTCTAAGTGCTGTAGGACAGCACCTACTAGGTGTCATGTGTTAGTGAGGAATTTAGCCATTGACTCTGTGGAAATACTGGATGACTGGAATGACACTCATCTCCTTATTGTTTATATTATGTTTGCTGTGATCAACAGAGAATTGAAAAAGCCCTAGACAAACAGAACTGATAAGCAAAAATGTTCTTGTTGCAAACAGACCTGAGAGTAATCCATGTCCCATTCAGGGACACTGGGATATTTGTATCATAAAGGAATTAAGCCCAGTAATACAGCCAGTCATAAGATCATTGTAAGATCAGCCTGTTTATTTTAGTCCTAACTTTTTCAAGATGAAAGGGCAAACAAAATGCTCTCTATACTACTATACCAGATATTAATTTCCTTGTCATTTAAACTGTCATGACAGCTGATGATGTGCTGGTTGTAAGCAGTTAAACATATTTATTTATTATATTAATACATTTATTTATATATTTATTATTAGGTTATTTTTAGGGAAAATATGGTAAGGAAGTAAAGCAACAGAGTTTACAGCTGCTAAAAACAGAAAACAAGATTTTTCTAGCATTTATTAGTAGTAATTTGACAGACAACTGAGAAGAGCTATCAAAAAAAATACTGGGGCAAAAGGAAAAATTAAGACAACTAGCCTTAAATTTGCATCAAATAGAAGAAAAACAAGTAGATGGGACATCTAAAACCATGGAGGATTCACAAAAAACTGCAGTAGAGCATCAGGTGGTAAGCAGACCTAAATATATACAAAGGTAAGCTTACATTGATAGCAACAACAGTTTACTCACTTCACAGGCCACATATTTATGCTGCAGCCAAAAGAATACATAAACAGAAAAAGGAAATTTACAGTGGGAACTACTTCTTGGTGGTTTTCCAAATACAGTCCAGCTCAAAATTAAACTTCCATTACCACTGAGAGCTGGTCATGCCAAAAAAAGTCAGTTTCAGTGGTTTCTGTTTAGATCAGCAAACAGCAAAGAAGCAAGTTCTGTGCAGTACAATGCAGAATAACAAATCTTACCTTTACTGAAAACTTTATGGTAGCTTAGATGAAGCACATTGATACTATTAAGGAAGAACAGGCTGAGGTATGTAACATAGCTTTGCAACACGGCAGTGAATTATTTTGTAGCTACTCTTCACAATCTGACAATGTCAAAGCACCCAAACAGGAGCTGACTTAGCCCAGAGGCTTCATTTGAGACTGAATGACAAAATGCCAACTATCAGACAAAAGATAATAATGATAATGATTCCCTTTGGATGATTTAGACTTGTTTATATTCAGGTCACTGATGATGGTAGGATCAGACAATAACTGGAGTTATTGCAAAAAATTCAGAAGAAGAAATAGATGTGTTCCTGGACACATGGACTCATCCCAGCAGTTTTTCTATCCAACTTGCCAAAAAAGCATTTAGAGATGCAAGATCCAAGAACTACTCAGGCAGTGATGTTTCATAGGCTTTCTGAGATAGCTGTGATCACAGACTCCTAGCTTCTCTTCTAAGTTCAGAAAATCTTTAATGACAGTGAGGAAATACATTCCAGTAATGTTTCCACTTCTACATAGGTTTTTACCTTTGTAGAACCTTACCACAGCCAGCTGATAGCCCTTGTGGAGCCCTGCAAGACTCTTAAGATTAAACCAGATGAATTGCTCTTTGAAACTGTTTTAGATGTAATTATTTTTTCCCATCAGAGAAAAATGCCAGAGAGAACTTGAAGGAAGCAAGCAAGCAAGCAAACAAACAAAAAAACAGAAAAGAGAAATGTGCAAGGTGAACAAAGAATGGAATCTGGAGAGGAGACCAGATGTGATATTGAACAGTGTCTTGACTAATTGTGGTCTATTAGAGACAGAGAACACAGTTTACTTTGTTGTTGCAGACCTGATGGCAGGGTACCACAGGGATGTCTCCAGTGTCTGTAACTGAGGTCAGCCAGCTATTAGTTATCTAGACATTTATCAGTATGTCATCTGAATACCTTCAGTGGCAACTGGGAACAAAACAGGGACTCCTGCTTTGTTTGTAGTGTTGTCATCACAAGATTACTCGATTTGGTACTTACTCAGCCCTATCCCAGTACACTTTGAGCACTGAAATGTGGTTTTCTTACATGTTACAGCATTGAAGTATTTCTGTGCAAAAGAGCCAAGGTATACGGAAAATGTCCAACCCTTCTCTTGTTGAAAATGCAAGCTCAGCATGCACATCCCTGCCCTAAAGAGCTATGCTTGCACTGTGCTGAAGATGACAAGGGAAAGACAGCCTCAGAGGTGCCTTCAAAAGTGTGTTAGATCTTAATAATTTATTAATATCTGAGGATGTGAAGCTGAGTGTCTTAAAAGCAGAGACTGAGTCCTTGGTATGAGCCACCTTCTGTTCCCTCCACTAGAGGAATTGCTGGGTGTTCTTCATTTTCAGTCTTTTCAGTATTTGATCTTTAAGAAAGCTGTAGACTTAGCATTTTATCACAATTGCTTTTTCATCAAGCAGGATTTGGTCTTATCTCAGAATACTTAGGGCCATTGTCTGGAGTGTTTAATTAGCTCTAATTAGCAACTTTAAATATACACAGCTGTTTACCTCTTATAAATTTATAAACAATCACCACCAATGTGATATTGCACACTAATAAAATATTATTGTATTATTATAAAATAAGACACTTTAGATCTGAAGTATTTCTAAACATTCAGAAAGATAATTGGAGTTTTGAATCTACATGAAAGGAAAACAAAGTCCATTTCCACTGACCCTTACAACAGTGATTTTCAATCTATACATTCTCTGCTTTCATATAGCAATTTCTTCTAAAGGCTCATCATAATTCTGCAACACAGAACATGTTTTAAGCTATTTTTAACTTCCACTTATATGTTCCCAAAGTTGTCTGTTGTAGTAAGTAGGTTCTTTTACTAAATAATGTATCCATTTCCCTATTAAAAATGAGCTCTCTTACTCAGGGTTCCTCCTCAGAACCCTGTATTTTTACAATATTTTATTTAGTGGAAATGAATTAGCTTGCTAAAATAAAATTGTATGAGATGTCACTGAGATGTAGTCTGTAAATTCTAAATCAGTCTTGTATCTCATTTCTGCCTCATTTAATCTGATTCTTTGAAATTGTATTAGGCATTACAAAGATGTGCTACTGGATATTTCAGGCCCCTAGAGAAATGTAGCTTGTGTGTCAGATCTGTTAAGGAATTCTGGTTTATCTGGCTTTATCAGAAATTTTGAGTCATTAAACCATAAGCATTGTGTAAGAATACAGCTGCTAGAGATGAAGGGTTTCTCATCTATTACAGAGAGAGACTCAGAAGATGTGGGTTTTGGTGCTTGCCCACCTGCAAGCCATTGTTCACATTCTTGCTCTAATTTATACTCGGCTTGCTCAGCGGAACAAGTTCAATGGGAAAAATGGGGATAAGCCTGTCAAACTAATTCATAGGCTGGTTGTGGGGTGGCATTTATTAACTTTGTGGGAGAGCCAAATTCAGGAAAGAAAGAAAGGAAAGGAAGGGCTCATCAAGAGAAAGCACCAGAAAAGAGTATCCTGAAAGACAGAGAATGACCTCTTGCTTTCTCATGTACTGTCTCTGTAATACTTTGCAACTGCTTCCAGCCAGGTGCTCTAGGAAATTCCTGCTTTACTTGCTTTGTGCTGCCACTCCTGATTATGCTGAAAAAGGTCTGTTTGTGGGACCTGGACCGGGTACATTTGTCAGAGAAGTTAAAGATTAATTATATCATTAAAGTTAATTATATCATATTTGATATATATTTGTTTTAGCCTGATCAGTCTTTGGTCAGTGCTTAAGAATTCTCAGGAATTAGGGGAATAGGGGCTGAGAACACCTTTCTGCAACAGTGAATGGCCCTTGATATACAGTACAACCAAGGCAATCTTATCATGCAGACAGATGCTCATTTAGGCACAGTAACTTTGTGGCCTCACCACATTTTGCTTTGCATAGTGAGGGACCAGTTTATCATTGTCTTCTTAATTATGCAGTGCATTATGATAGCCACTATGATGTTAGCCAGATGACAGTCCTCATCAATATTCAAAACTGATAAAGCCATTTTAAGGAGTTGTAAGCAGTTAAATGCTGAGGTAACTTTAGCACCTTAATTTTCTTAAGGTAATGGCTGCTTTATTTAGCATTTGGAAAACCTAGCTGTGCTGTATCTTTTTGTTGCTGAGTGAGGAGTATGCTTTCATTGCATTTTAAGCCTAGATCATAATATGGATTTGGGTTGTAAATTTTAACTTATTAGCACTGCTAATAGCAGATCAATGTTCAGACACACCTGTAGGATTCAAGAAAAGCTGATAATTTTTGCTATGCTTGGGAAGCCATTCCTCTGATGTAGTGAGAGCTTACACTCTTACTTAGAACACTTCTGAAAAGGCTTACTGAAAAAAATATAAATGTCTGAGTCTCTTTATATTGCTGTGCTAATCAAAAGCAATCCAAAGGAAATGGTGCTGCAGTAGAAGATGCTGGATTTGGTAATGAATACGTATTTGTGAGCTCTGGCTCTTAAAATTCCATCAATGACTTGTTCATAATGTTGATGTCAGGAGCCCGTATTTAAGCTTGTGCAAATGTGGAATTGAATTCAAGGCCAGGGAGCTTCAGAGTCTGAGCTTCTGAAGAATGAGGTTCTGACTCCTTTATCTAGGAAATGAATAGTGTCTGGCATGTGAGTAGCCATTCTCTCTCACTCTGGCTTTGATATAGCCTTCATTGGTTTTGATTTTAAACTTTCTTAGCCCTGTGGACACTGCAGAGTTTCTCTTTCTGATGAGATATTGGTATAATTTTTCAGGATAAGATGAGAAATCTCTAGATCTCGCTGACTTGGTGCTTTCACACAGCTGCAAGTGTGAGCTCTGCTGAATGATGGTGGATGTCATGAATGCTTACTCATGTTAGTGTATGAAAGGTAAATTCTGAGCTGGTTTACTAAAATGGCATTTTGCAGCATTTACTACTTAAGTCATAAGAGAAATAAGGTTAGGGGCACTGTGAATTTCAAAGGGCTTAACAACAACTGAGAAATAGAAGAACATCATGTGAGTAAAACAAGAGTTAGCTCAATATTGCACTCTAACTGAACTCACTTTTGTATATGAAAAAAAACAAACCTGTCTCACCTGCCTCAACCTTTTCTAAATAAGTCTATCTTAATCTTTTTTATTGTCCTGAAATGTCACGAGTAGTGATGCTTAAATAATGTGAAAAAAACCCTCACATTAATTTAACATTACTTTTTCATGTCTCAGTAATTGAAGTAGGGAAATCTGAAAAGTTAAGATGAATGCACAAGCTCATATATATAAGGTCATATAAGCTTACATTAGGAGCATATATTATAATCAAGCAGATAGTTATGTGACAGCCTCCTGTTACTGGTGTAGTATAATATTTCTTCAACCTATAAGCATTATCCCACATTTTTTCCTCCTAAAAGTGATCCTTGCACTTGTCTTCTCAGAGACAATGGGAAAAAAAAGATTAGAATAAGGGTTTTTATATAAAAAAACTTAAGCAGGAAGATTTAACATTCTGCAATAGGGAAAACAATACAACAGGTTTTCCTGCTCTTTGGGAACCTTTTGCAAAAGAAAATACATAAATTTGTGTAGAAGAGATTATGATGACTAGTAGCCTTTCCTAGTATGAACTAACGTGTCATAGTTTTTTTTTCTCCTCTTTTCTGGTTTTGAGGTTATTTTTTGTTTGCTTGCTTCTTTTCAGACAAATGTTTACTCTCTGGTCTGGCAACTTCAGAAGCTGATAGGTCCTTGTAGGATTATATTCTGCAAATCCTTGGCCAAAGAATGACATAGAAATTATCTCCTACCATCAGAATGTTCCTGTAGAACCTGTTTTGTCATGGGAAATAGATTACTGATGAGAGACCTCATTAATTACTAATAAACTGAAAATTAAATACATGAAAATATAAAATATATTGGAAGAAATGTTATGTAGCATTTACATTCCTGAGTCTGTAAGTATGCACAGACTGTGATATAACTCAATGAAGTCTGCTTTTGTGCACCCCTAGTTACCTGATGTTTTTTCATGCAACAAATGCAATGAAAATGGGAAATGTAATAGACAGAGATTTAATGAGTTCCATGACTTGCATGAGGTACTGAAGCAATGTGTGTTAGTAAAAAATCTGGCAAGTTTGTCATGAGGAAATAAAGCAAGTGAAGGAAGGAATGAAGATTGCACCAATCATATTTGCTGACAAAAATTAATCTAGGAGAGCTTGCTAACATTTGCAAAGTTTGACATAAAAGGCTGTAGTGAGGAGAGCAATTCACAGAGAGACAGGTGTTAACAGAGTAAAATGTAATCAAGATGAATACAAAGGGGTTCTCGGGGTGAAAACCAACAATGAAAACATAAAAAGTGGGAATGCTGACTAAGAAAAGTTATTAGAGATGCAGGATCTGGGGAGTGCTAAATGGAACATAAGCATGCAGTGTGGTGCTGCTACAAAATGCAAATACAAGGATATATCAAAAAGGGGACTTCTGTTTTCTCTTTTAGGCCTCCTTTAAATCTCAACACCCTGTATGTTTATACTGGAGACATTGTTATTCTAGTTCACATTTTGATAAGTATAGCAAAACAGTTCTTTGAGTGCAGGGAATGTCTTGCTCATTGAGAAGAAGCAAATTGAAAATGCTCACCCAAAGTGTTCACAGTTGTCTCATGTTCTCTTCAGATTAAATTGACACCATCTAGCAAGATTGCTGCTAGCAAGAGCTTTCCAGTTCATTGCACTGTACTCCTGCTGCAGCCAGAAGAATTGCCTCACCCTGTTTGAGCCCTTCTTCTGAGTTACTCCTTTTTACTTTCTCTTCTGTATCTACATTCTCTATCATTTATGCTGACCTGCTCTGTAATCTGCCTTCTTGCTCAGAAGCATCTCTTCTGAAGTCTGTTCTTTGATCCGTGTAAAGTGTAAGATCTAACCAAATAGCTGCCTGACTCTATTCTACCTTTTCTCTTCTAGATCTCTGAGTGCTTTCTCTTAAAAAGTGTTATTTTTTTTTTCTCTTTTATCTGTTCTGAGCTTGTTTTTATTCTCTCTGCTCTAAACAAACTGCCCTAAAGGCAGTTTTTCCTTCCTGCTCTGCATGATACATTTCCTGGCTTTGACACTCCCTTCTTTTTTTGCCTTTTTACAGGTATTGCCCTGTTATCTTTCCAAATATACATTTTCTTCATAGAATAGCAGCAGTCTCTTGTTTCTAGTAACAATAGTTAATACTTGCACTTTATGTTTTGTATAACTGAGTCATGGAGCTGTTAGTAAAAGATGCTGTTTAAATCTTGCATATTTTAAAAAACCCTATTTTGAGGCAAGCACAGTCATTGGAAATACACATTAGCTATGATACTGGAACTCCACCAAATCACTCCAATGAAATAGATCTGCAGTGTTCCTTCTTGTGGTGGTGTGCAGTGCTCTGACTCCAGCAGTGTGAGACTGCTGAGGAGGCATCAAATGTACCAAAAACTGAACAGAAGATGCAGGGAAGCTCCATTCTGCCTTTAGTGCTGCACTAAACAAATACAGCCACCAGCCTGACTTACTGCAGAAAGAAGTAGAGCCCTCCAGTCTTAGCCCATGGGATCCCTTCAAGTAGATCTTTGAAGAATTCTGGAAACAAGTGTAAGAACAGTTATGTTATGTTCATAAGTAAAACCTACCTGTGTGCTGCACACATTACCTTCAAGTTGACAATACAGTGAATTCTGAATACTTCAAGTGCCTATGATAATAGCCCTTATTTGGCATGCACACAAAAACTCAACATTCATTTACTCAGTGAAGCTATGCTAATCAGTCCTTGAAAAGATAGCCTTCTGTTTCTCTTCACCCATCTGCCTATTCAGTGCTGAAAATTGATTTTTATTGATGTGATCTTCCCTTACTTAAAATCACTGCTAATGGAAGGAGAGTTAATTTTAGCGTTTCATAATTTTCCTGAGAACACCTTTGGTGTGTCATTTGGTTTGTGAAATTGCATTAAGTCACTCATACTGCAGAATTTAATAAAAGAACACAAGCTTTTCACTTATCATTCCAACTAAGTAGTATTTACTCTAAACTCTACAATAAAATTCTTGAGGACTTTCAAGTTACTATTTTAAAGCAAAGTTTTAAAAAGTTAAAGCATTTCACTGTAACTATTGTACTAGTCAGCATGAATCATAATTGTATAACTGTGCTATAATTATTCCATTTAAAAAATTACAAGTATTTATATTTTTTAAGTATTATTTCTTTGAGTAAATATTTTTTTCTCCAAACGAGACATTTCTCTAATAAAAGTGGATGAGGCAGTAGCATATACTTGCCATGAAAAGTGCGGGACTTAAATTATGCTTCCCATTGAAAAGTGCCAGTTTTATGCAAAGTAACTTTTGTAAAGTAAAATAACTTTTCTGCATGCTATAACTTATTACATTGATTGGAGATGGGGGCTATAATATGAACTTTACTGACAGGAAGCTAAGTTGACATGGAAGAGAAGTTTTAATGGGTTTGTTATATTATCTCCTTGGAAAGTAATTAACTTAGGTAGTAGATGAGAAGCTATAAGTGGTTTGGTATTTTTAATTACGCCAAATGATACTTAAGTGTCTTTTTCTTTCATGTAATAGTACTGAAATAGGGATGAAAGTAGATGCTCTCCTTCCATAAAAACATTTTGATATGCAAAACCAAGGAAAACTCAGAAGCTGTTAAATCTGAATGCTGAGTAGTTGAAACCACGTATAATTACTCGGAGTCTAACTGGACGTTCCTCGTCAGGAGAAATGTTCTGAGACACTTATTTGCTAGAATTTGTCTTGGAGAACTGAGGTAGTATTCTGATAATAGATAACATTCTTTCAAAATCAAAGGGTTGTTAGGAAGTTTATCTGCATGTTTGGAAATATTAAGTGCTGTTGATCATTCCTGCAATAATGGACAAAGACAGTGTCAGCTGAGTGACCAGTTATATTGAGGTGGGTTTTAAAACTATATGTAAGCTAACTAATTAAGAAAATGTTACGAGGAAACAGAGGTGAGAGACCCACTTGTCAAAAGGTGGATTTCTACTACTGTAGTTCAAAATCTGAAAATATGTCAGGAGAATGTTTCAGGTATGGCCATTTTGTGCTTCAGAACTTCATCTTTGGAAGAGCATAACTCCTTTTAGATACCTTTTTAAAGGCTGAGAAAAGGTGAAGAGCAAGGGGTAAAAATAAGGAAGACAAGCCATGGATACCTAGAGATTTCCTTTTCTAATCTTTATAATTAAATCTAAAACCATCTGGATAACAATAGTCAATCAATAGACTTAAATATTAAACAAATATGCTAGATCTGGAGGGACTGTGGGGTTTTAAATTGTCATAAATTCATTTTCATGTCTTAGAAACCACTGAGCGTGTGAATAGGACTCCCTAGGGAAACTGTTGCAGAAAGTTGTCAGTGTATTTGTGGTTAGGCCTTAAAGCCATGCTTTGACACATGTCACTGACATCATCTAGATACAGAAACAGTTATAAAATGCTTTCCATCTCTATTACCTGATATTGTTATATACTAAAGAAACAGCACAACCTGGCACTTGGGACTGACACTTTTGCCTGTGTAAACAGATTTTATTGACTATCCACAGTAGCAGTTAATTGCATGAAATCTCACTGAAACAGAAAACTTGCTGTCGTTAAGGAAGATGTAGCTTTGTCCTAACACAACACCTATATCAAACCTTTCCTTCTAATGTGTTGGGGTTTTGTTGTTTGGTGGGGTTTTTTGTTTTGTTGTTTTTAAAAGAAAAGACTGTGATCTTTGCTCTCAGCAGCAAACCAGCTCCTAAGCAAGACTTTTAATACTTAACAAATTTGTCTCCCTTTGGTTGTGAGTCACTGTTTGATTTACATTCAACTTGAGTCATCTCAGTGAAAGAGGCAAAGTATCTTTTTTAAACTGCAAGTTAAATAATTGTTTATGTTTCTAGAAGCAATTACAGCATAAGCATGAGAAAGTATGTCTGTAAACATGAGGAGATAGATACTAATACACTGCCCACCCAGTTTAGAAGAATGTTGGAATTAAAGCTTTGGTGTAGAACCCATTTCTATTGAACAAGGCAGGGAGGGGGGTGTTAGTTCTGCTCCTGTTAAAAATTCAGTAGCAAAATATACTTCGGAGTTTTCTTGTATAAGATCAAGTGCTTGTATATTATTGATACGAGTCGTTGATTCATATTTGCTAATTACAGTATATTTTGATACAGATTTATTAAATTTCCTCTACTGAGTGCATGCAAGAAGGTGTATTATTATACATATTTGCATACTATTTTTCCATGGATTTTATGCTTTTTCATTCATCAGGGCAGACTTGCTGAAATAGATGAGGCAAGGTGTGTACTAGAAGGTGTTTGATATGGTTTGAGCTCTATTTGTTGCAAATATATTTTTAATAGATTAAAGAGAAGAGAAAACAGAGGATGATCTGAGGTTGATTTGGGAGGTTGCCCTACTCAAGTTGGTTTTGATTTTGTTCATTCCATAACCCTCTGTATTGTGCACAATAAGCCCCTTTGACTAGGCAGGAGAGATGACTAATGGCCTGTACTTCAGCTTTGTATATCAAACACGAGCTCTTCATTTTCACAAGTTCCATCCAAATGAGCTTACTTACTTTACAGTGCTAAGATGATTTTCTTTTTTAATTATTCTCTAAATTAGGGATAATAATTCAGTATTATAGGGACACATTGCAGATTAATCCATTACTTTCTTGCAAAGTAATAAAATGATACAAGGATGTGCAACATGGAAAAGTTCATCCAGCATGAAGCACTCTGTATTCAAATTAATGATTGAATAGTATATAATATAGTATCATGCAGTACATATTCTGACATGTTTAATACATCTTACAAAGAACAATAAGCATTAACCAAAAGAATACCTGCTGGGTGCTTAATTGACCAGCATTCAATCTCAGCAATGACTGAGGCTGGAATTCTTTGGGAAAACAGTTGTGATCATATAATGAAAGATAATTACAACTCACACACGAGGGAGTGGAATTATGTTTGCAGAGACACCAAGTGCCAGAACTAAGATCATTTTTGTACTCATAGCTTCTAGTCCAATGAGAAATCAAACGAGGCTAAATAAACCCTTGCTCCTGTACAATGACTTTCTTATATTCTTAAGAATTATTTTTAATTGGCAGATGTAGAATTCCTCCTCCCACGTGAGAAGAGGTAAATTTTACATGGAGCATCTGCCAGTGATGTCAGCATCCAGGCCCACAGAATGCACATGAAGAGAAAGTCTCAGGAAATTGAAATTCTAGGATTGTAAAGATAGATTTTAGACCCATCCTTCAAGACAGCTTCTCAAGATCAGGGTCATCAAGAAATTGATCTCTGGCTCAGTAACAGAAAGTAGCAATCTTTTAATGCCTAGGAAGATTTACATGATGCTCACAATCAGACCTCCTTTTATCTTAAGGTCAAGGTGAGTTACAGGTCATCTCAGACCTCTGTGCAGTTTTAGTGTTGCACATGATGAGTTAGTATTCTCCAAGCTGATTGCATTGTCAAGAACTTTGAATGCTTTGCCTCCAGTCGAACACAGAAAACTGTCCTTTGGCTTTGGCATCATTCCTCCCAGCTAAATGTTTTGTTAAGATATTTATCTGCATTGATAATTGTGCTAACAGAATTTGATGTTCCTGAGCCTGAATAGCTGCCTGCTGCATTACTTTGGTTTTGCAGTGACATGATCCTGTTGCTTTCAGTGATTTAAAACAAATAGAGATCTGAGTTATCTCCTGTTATTTTTCCCTTCTGAGGATACAGGAGGCAGACCTTTTATTCACTTAATTTGATTATGTATTAATATATAAAATCCTGGGAGTAAAAGGCTTTCTGGATGACTGGAATGATTATATTTCTAGTCTGCATTGTTGAACAGCAGAAGATAGAAAAGGTTTCTTCAGTCTCAGCCAAATTTATTAGCTCCTGGAGCTGAAGAACCTATGACCATCTTTCATCTCACCTAGTGGACTTCTCTCCCATCGTCTTGAGATGAGTTGAATCTCCTTATTTTCAAACAGCATGCTTTGAAAACATACTTTCCTCCTCATTTTCTACTTCCTCAAAATATATGAGACTTGCACACTCTTTTAAGTTTTGTAGGACGGAGCCTCCTGCCTCTGGGTACATTGTTCCCTTTTTATTCTTTGTAAAGGTGATCACTGTGACCCTCAGGAAAGAGATGGGAGAGTTTTCAGCTAAGACCAGTCCCCACACCTTCTGAAGAGTTTCTCCACATTCTCCCAAACAACTTCTACAAAGCTTTATCATGTCCATCTTAACACCCTGTATTTGAAGACAGAGTTCATACTTCACACCTACTGAGTCTGCAGGACTCTCTTCTCCTCAGGTATGGGCTCTTTAGGAAGTCACTCAGGCACACAGGCTGCTTTCATTTTAACTGAACAAAGATACTGCAGCAAAATCATACCTTTGAGAGCACTGCCATCTTACTCATGAAGGAAGGCCTAGTAGGAAAAAAGAGAAATCCAGGTAATTTGATTGCTCTCTTGTCCTGAAGGGAGCTGAGGAGACGAGATGTGAGAGAAGGATGTGGATTTGCTAACAGAGATGTGTTCACATTGGTTTGAATGTTGCTGCTTGTTGCTGTTCATGGGGGTTGTGCTGTGATTGGCTTCTTTGTATGGATGCAGCTAGGAAAGTAGTCAATAAACTGAGGAGAACTAGAGCTTCTGTTCTGTTCCAGTTGAGCTTCTCTACCTGTTCAGTATTATCAGCCAGCTAGTAAGGAGACAGTGCTGCAACCAAGAGAACTAAGGTTACACTGCAAGCCAGAACAGAGAGTGAAAATGCTTTTTTTGGGAGTGTGAGTATGAAGAAGATCTTGCATGTGAATATTAGTGATTAAAATATAAAGTACAGTGAAGAAACTGGTAATAGCATGGCTTCTTTTACTGCAGCTTGCTGGTGTACTTTTTAATTACTTCTTAGGTTTTAATGTCATTGGTATTTTAGTGGTTTAATTATTAATAGTTGGCCTTAATGAACTGCTCAATTTCTAAGATGAACTTACAAAGTATTTAATAGTAGTGTGCTGAAAAGTAGTATTAAAATGAAAATGAGCATATGTTTCTGATCTTCTAATAAAACTTCTGCACAGAAAAAAAAAGATTTTTTTTTTTGTAAGATTCAATTCTTAATTAAATTATAAAATAGAGAAGATAGATTTTATGGGCACCACATTTACATACTTGCCTCGTTATTGTTTTTACTTAAATTAGCCTTCTGTCATCACCCACTTACCAATTCCTTCAGGTTTTTATTTGAGCTATATTAGCTATATTTGACTGATATTAACTGACAAGACTTGATAATTTCTTATGTAAATCAACCTGTTGTTACTCAGGTAGGTTTCTTTTCTCCTGAATTATCCCAGCCATTTCCCCTTCCCCAAAATAGAAAGAGTAGCATGTTTGTGCACTGGCAATGGATGACACTTTCTCAGGGGAATAGTTAATGGTGTTAATTTGCAGGACCATAGAAATGAAGATGTTAGAGCTCCCATCATAGAGAATATAGAAAGATGAGTTTGTCATCAGACCTGAGACTGTCAATTATGGAAGTGCAGACAGACAGTCATTTCTGACCTAACTTACTACTTGTTTCTGATTTCTGCCATGCAAATTTCAGTGAAGTGTTAAAAGGTACAGAAAGAATACCTACATAAAAAATAAAATACATGCTAGTAGTGTGAACTGAAAATGATTTGTTTATGCTTTTTTCCAGTCAAATATGTTTAATTTTTTTCAGCTGCATTGCTGCAGTGATTTGAAAGCCAGATCACGTTTACTGGGGGCATTATTGCAAAACCAGAATTAAAGCTCAGCCTGCTCAATCTATCTCTATCATAAAGCAGTCCAAAAAATGCTGATGACAGTTGAATTATTGACAGTTTATCAAGTTTTGAGTACTAATGCAATGTATATCACCAGTACTTACTTACAATTATTTTATAGTACTGTTATTAAAGACTATGCATTAAAGACTATGTCTGATATTTGTATAGGAAATAGTTCTTCTCTCCTTTTTTTTTTTTTTAACATTTAATTGAGAAGCTCAAGAGATGAGACAGTTTGTTTATTGAGGAAGAATGTGTCAATAGATGTAAATAGAATAGCTAATCTACATGCCTGGATCTTTTAAATTAATTCTTGATTGCATAGTGTCAGACTAACACAGAGTGATCACTCCCTTTCCCTCTATTTGACTTCATACATGTGCATGTGCCTATCTACCCAGGTACATACTGTATAGGCTAGATATATCATATTTACCTGATCTCAGTTGTAAAGCTGATTGTTTTGCAGTTAGATGGCAGTGATTCATCATTTCTGAGAATTTGTGGGCATATTAAGAGCCATTTACATTACAGACATAACTAGAAGCTAAATGATGATGGAGAACACCACAATAATACACTGGAAGGTTTTAATTCCACATTTTCTATTATCTCTTTTCTACAAAGGTATAATAAAAAAGCAAAGTAAAATTTTATTTCTTTTGAAGCTTTTCATTGAACTGTAGAAAAGAATTCTGAAATGCTAAGGGATGTATCTAAATGTGATACATAGCAGGATGTGTTTACTGTTTGGTTTTGGTCTAGTTTGGATTTCAGAGGTGAATGTGGAAACTTTATGTCATATTTTGAAAAATATCCAGTGGTGGCAATCCTCCAGCTTGTTTTTTTGCTTTGCCACCTTTAACGTTATGCTTGCAAATGAATTTGCAACATCAGATGATGTAACTTCACGTCCCCCACAAGAATAAGGGCCTGAGATTTTGCAGCTTCTGCCATTTGTCTGTAGAACAATTAATCAACCTCTTCATCCTGGTTGGATGCTCCATAACAGACTCCAACATGAGATCTGCCCTGTTGCCTTCCTCAGCTTTACCCCTGGACATTTGACTGGTCCATCACACTGTTGACTTCCATGCAATCAAAACATTCCCTAATGTAGAGAGAGCCACCCCACTGCCCTTTCTGTCTTCTCTATTCCATTTGTAGAGCCTACAAATAGCATCTTCTCTCAGTTGTGACCTGATGTTTACTGCTTCTCATAGCCTTTTGATGTTAGCCAGTGTTGCTAGGGTAGAAGGTGCTTTGCATTCCATTCACTGTACTCATTTCTCCTGACGTAAGGATAGGAGTACAGTGGAAGCAAAAAAAGATGAGACAGAAAGATGTTTTAAGTGAAATTAACTGTTATTGTACTGAAATAGTTGAGTGTTATGAAAATCACCCTGTCTGCTTTCCTCTGATAATAGATACATCTTTTCTCTGTAACTTCAGAAGCTGTAGAATAGGGTTTTTTCAGTGTTTAAAATCCTTGCAGACAGATAATAAAAGGGTTCAACTTGCAGCTGTAAATTCCATAAATAACAGGCCATTAATTTAAAGTGACATTAAATGGTGGTATCAATCACAGGAAGAGATTCCCTCTTCTCATAACATATGCATGTTAAATGTTTACTCATTCCACATTTGCATTTACATTCCTGTTCATCATGTCCTGCATGTTGGGTCTGAGAACTGAACCCATGTGACAGAAAATGTCTCGACATTTTCCTTTCTGCTGTGTTGTTCCCAGCTAGAGAGCAAAGTCATGAAAAAGCAAGTAGAGTCTTGGGTTGTAAAGTCTTATTAAGTAGTGAGCTATGTTTTCTAAAGGTTTTGCTGGTTCTGTGGGTGCCATTCTCTCAAGCAGTTGTGATCAATATATGAATACTTGCTGCAGTCTTCTAAGTGTCTGCAACAGAAGTGAATTTATTCAAATTGCAGTCTGATTCACATCATTCATCTTTACTGAAGTGACTTTTTCCAAAGGGGAGGAAGCAGGTTGACATGATTTTATTTCTACAAAGAAAACATAATGCAGAATTTCCTGAGGAAGTAAATATTACAAACATTCTTTAGAAAATAATTTACATAAACAGTCATAGCTGTTCATAAATAAGTAGCCAATCAAAAAAAGCTCAGTAAATAAAGGAAAAAAAAGGTGGGTTTTTGGTTTTTGGTTTTTTTTTAAGTAGTGACATATCCCTTTTAGGCAATGAATTTGGCATATTTATCATGGTGCTATTTTCTTTCTCTTTTAAAAGATTATATTAAACATATGTTATATGTAATTAAAATGTAGTGAATCTTTCCTTTAGAATTTTAACTTTTATAATTGCATTATGAGGATGCCTGTCTTTAATAACTTGACTGTTTTTAAGAGGAAAAGTAGTAGAAAGCTTGCTTTAATTGATATAAAATGCAAGACCCTTGCTGTTTAATTTCTAGTAAGGGTATTCCTGTCTAACAAATGAGTAGTTTTCTATGTAAGAGGAATCCATAATTTATTGAAGTCCTGAATAAGGGTACCCTAA
Organism: Ceyx melanurus; assembly: GCA_024611195.1. Classification (NCBI taxonomy): domain Eukaryota; kingdom Metazoa; phylum Chordata; class Aves; order Coraciiformes; family Alcedinidae; genus Ceyx; species Ceyx melanurus. The sequence continues at coordinate 59,318 of JANHGL010017355.1, forward strand.
TATTCTACATCTTAAGAACCAAACCTGATCATCTGAAGAGCTTATCTCTCAGAGTTGGTTTGATGATTAACTTATTTTTCACTGAGCATAAGCAAATGTGTTGAAGAATATTGTAAATGTTGAATGATAGAGAAAGCAGAGGTGCAATTGCACTTATTGTTACAAGAGCCTAGTAACTCAAAAGGAGAGACACCAAAGAATGAGAATCTGCTCTGAAAATAACAAGATCAATCTCTTTAGAAGTTCTCTGTAAGGTTCTGATTTTCTTTTTACCTATATTCTTATCTTTAAGAATCTTACTTGATTATATTTTCAGATTTGTGGCTCCAAAAGCAGTGTCATTTGTCATTGAGTGGGACCTTTGGATTTGTATTTTGATCCTAAAAGAAACAGCGGTGCTAGTGGAAGACAGGGATTTCTTCTATGCTTGTTGTAAGCAGTTTGCTCATGGGAGGATAAAACCAAAAAAAAGCTTTCCTTTTCTTTATTTCCTTAAAAAATAGTAACACTTCAGGCTTTGAAATGGAAAATGATTTCCTAGTATCTGCTGCTCTACTGAAAAATTCACTGTGACCTGGTGAGCATGAAGCTCAAGATGTCTCTTGCTCTGTTCTCACTCAATAAGGCCAAGTGAATTAATCAGTAACATTGTTTGTGACAAGCTGCCCTCTTCAAAGTAATTTAATAACAGTGTGATAGGCTGTGCTGGGGGAAATATGGGAGAGGCACTGCACTACTTGGGTCACTGAAGCCCTGCACTTGAAACCCTCTGTGATTTATAGTATTTCTATGGATAATTCCTTTAATATTCAGAAAAAGGAACTTTGTTGTTTAATTTTCAGATATTCAGAATAATTGGGCAACATACCACAGTACTTTTTTCGGAGTTCTTGGAAAAGTTGTTAAGTAAATGATGTGCTTGTGTCTTTTTTTCTCGTGTCAGTTGCTTGGCAGTTGAGAAATTACTGTATACAGGAAAAGCAGCAGTAAAGCAGTAGGGAGGCCACTGTTTGTAAGGACTTTTCCACTGTATCAGCCAACACCTGGTAATGTGGAGGATGACTAGATTATACAGTCAGCACCTCTAGGTAAGGCTGAAAGCTCCCAGAAACAAAAGGGGACAATTCCTAGAATACTGCTGGGATGATGCATGTGCTGTCTTATTATACCAGTTCTTACACTCTGGGAACTAGGCAACATCATTATCAGGGAAGCTTCTCTCTTGGGGATTTGTATGGAACTTCTGCTGTCTGTTGCTAGTGCTCAGAGTTGTGTCTAACTTCAAAGAATTGCTTTAGAGACCAAGTAATTAAGATATTGAAATTCACATACTGTGAATGCTCATGGTTCTCTTACTAATAGATTTTTTTAAATATTTATTAATAAAATCACATTACTTTATATTTTAGGGTCCTAATGGAATGTATGGGGATGAATGGAATGTGTGTCTTTTTTCAGGTTTGGAAAGTAAGGCACAAAAAGATAATTTGGACCTGTTGAGCATCACAGAGCAGGTAGAGCCAGCAATTATAGACCTAAATATACATACTGACAGTATATATATTACAGCAGCCATGTGTGTGTAATGTTACTAATTTGTTGGCATAATCTAAGGAAACATACTAGGCTGAGTAGTTGTGTATGTTATTTCTTTATATCTCCCCACACTTCTTAAAAGAATAAACCTTAAATTGTGAAAATGCTCTGCTGGCAGTGTAGTGTATATAGACTTTATAGAATTAATGAACAGACAGATTGTTATATTTATTTTTGTGGTTACATAAACATGAAATTGCCTATATTTGGCATTATTCCATATACATGCTTTTTCTTCTCTCCCATAGTAATTTTCCAGGAAGTAAAGTTCTCTTTCATTTTTAATTAACGCCACTTCAATTAATTCTTGGCTTCTGAGACTTAAAAAAATCTATTTATTAGTGGGAATATATATTTTATTTTTTTTTTAGTTCAAGCAGTTTGTATGTTTTTCAGAACTCTGTGTTTGCTAAATGGCCATCAGAAGACATAAAATCTGCATTGGCTGATAAAATGTCAATAGAAACATTTACATAGTTTGACTTGTACATGACTTACACTGCCACATACTTTTTTCTGTATATGAGTTATTATTTATGCATATAAAATTCAGTAAATAATGTTCACAAACGTTGGAAACATGACTCATTTGTCCATGGGAAAAGGCAGCTGCAGAACCCTCAGATGCACTTTGTCTGCTCTCATCTTTCACAATGAAGCACAGTTTATCTGTTCAAACAGTTCACATTGAACAGCCACAGAAGAATCCTCCTGCACTGGCACTTTTTGGGCCAAGGCTGCATCCCTTTAGTCAAGGTGTGCTGTGGTTTATTTATATAAACAACTCTTTTGTTTTGTGGGATTTTTTCCAGTCTGAATCTTTCTCTTTTGGGAAATTCGTGATTTCAAGGGGAACTGATACTCTCTATAAGTGGTGTGTGAGGAGAAGGTGAGAGAATGTGAATTTTTTTTTTTTCTTCCCCTCAAGATAATCTTAAAATGTAGCATTCATAGTAAAATGCAGTAAGTAAAAATCCATGGAGCTCCTCTGACAGTACTTTTATCTGTGAGTCTTTCATGACAGTAAAACACAGGAGAGAGAGAACTTAAGGGAAAAGAAAGGACTGTTTGAAAGCAAATCACTGTTGTTCTGGGGGAAAAAGGATCCTGAGTTTACAGTATCCTGGAAGAGTCAATATAAACAAAATTGAGGAAAAGTTTGGTGGGTGGAATCATGCACCTACACCCAACAGACCTGGAGAAACATGCCCTGCCCTTATTCTATAGCAGAGAGAATTCATTCTTCCAGCTTTTAGCTCTGCAAATTCCTTTAGGGTAATATAAACAGAATTTTAATAGAATGGAAAAGACCAAAGGGTGACATTTTAAGGACAATAATATAGATGAAGATCTATGTTTATTTAAAATTAATTTCATTTTACTGCAGGTTTGCACAGTCGATGCAGTAGTTTACCCAGTATAATCCCTACACAGCACTCATGTTTCAACTTTAACTCTTCCTGGGGGAATGAAGCTTATTGATGTCAAGCTTCAAATGGTGTAAACAAATCTCACAGAAACAGCATTTCTTACACATCCAGGAAATAATGGCACATGCTATTTAAAGCATAATTTAAAAGAAGATCATCATAACTAAAAACTGCCCATCAGAATTTACTCCAGAGCCTTAAGCTTTGTATCACAGAGATCTGTCTCCCATTTTGCTCTCAGTTTGTGTATGCAGCAGTTCAGCAATGGCTCACAGTGAGTTTGTTGAGGCACAGAAGGGAGAGTAATTTGATTTAAAAAAATAAAAAAGTAATCTAAGGTATTTTCTTAGGCAAAACTAATTTCAAATAGATTTACAGTCTGAAAATACTCTCACAGCAGGAACCTAATTTCAGTTATATGTTGGGAAATTGGTATGGTACTCCTTGAAGCAAATTAAACACACATTTGTGCTTAAATGTATTTTTTTAAAAAGCTTTGAGTCCTGCTACCATAAATGATTCTACAGGGAACCTTCAGAGATGCATCACAAGCTGGATCCTTACGGACACTTGCAGCGGCACCAGTCCCTCGAGCACTGGCAGGGGGACCTCAGCCTGGAGATGAGTCCTGCCCCTGTGCCAGCCCTGCTGTCCACTGCCATTCCTGCAGTCCAAGACAGTACTGTGGTTATTCCTTATAACATTAGCAAGGGAAACTTCACCCCTTTACAGGGTGTCCTCTGGCTCTGGCATCCCAGCTTCCAGCCAGTTCAGCCCTTTCTGCAGTTGGGCCTTTTTGCCTTCCATGCCAGATATTTGGTCACAAGTTACCACTGTTGAGCAGTTACAATTTGAGTTTCCCCAGCCTGTGTCTGTATAAAGTTTCTTTAAATAACTTGTGAAAAAGGAAAAAGAAGTAAAGCTAGTGTGTTGAACGCAAAGCTAACTATTTAGCTGAGGATTTGGGGCTTACGGCTGCATGCTCTTTCTTTGCTTTCTATAATTGGTAGTATTTACACTTTTTAAATTGATTTCATTATTATCGTGATGTTGGTTACATCTGGTCACATGCATCCGTGGAAAGAAATCTGTTTGGCTTTACTTCTCATGCCTTTAATCAAACTGCTTTTATTTTAATCTGCCTTTGCTCTGTATTTCGTGCTTGTAACTTGCAGATCTTCCTATTTCTAGGGAAGACATTGGTCGCCATTGCTTTGACCTAGTTGTACATCAGATTCTTTAGTTTGTCTGCTGGAAGCCTGTTTGCAGAATTTAAGAGTTGTTATTCTGAGAAGCTAAAAGTGATACATAAGGGATCTCCAAATCAGAGTGACATCACTGATTATTCCCCAAAACTAGGTCAGTTTCCTAAAGAGCAGAACAACAGGGGGCAGTGAAAAGAAGGAGAAATAGGGATGATCAGTTTCATAGTTAAAACCTAAAACATCTGTCTTGCAGCCTATCTCCTCAGATCTTATCTTCCTCTTACAATTGCTTTTAATGAAGCATTGTTTCTGTCTCAGGGGTGAACTCACTCTAATGTTAGGTGCAGTAAGAAGCAAACACAAAGTTTGCCTCTGCACTGAAAAGTTACCTTAGAAGGGGTGTTCCCACTACTCATGACTCCAGACCTAATAAGCTCTGATTAGATGGATGGGCTTTTGTTTTTCCAGTCACACCAACACTGGAAACTACATCTGGGAGCTGCCTATCAGTCTTGTGCTCTTCTAAACACCTGCAGAACCTGCTGTTAAGGTATTTTGCTCTGGATGCTTCACAATGAAAGATGCCTCAATCAGGATTCTATCTCCAGAAGTCATAGGATAGGGAAATCTGTGACATAACCTCCCAGAAAAGCAGCAGTTTCATCTTGTCACACCACAGATGTTAGAATTCTGTGTGAAAAGTCTTATGGAACAAAGTCTTGGGGAAATAATTCAGTTTATTTCCATGACTATTCATTTGGATTTTAAAACTAATTAATGTTGAGTGTTTTGAAATAATTCTGTATTTACTTTTCATGTCTGTCTGGGGAATCACTTTCTCTCATGTGAATTCTCACAAGCAGCCTAAGCTACTGTGAACCAACTGTGAACTGCAAAATATGTATATAAAAATTCCCACTGCTCTTGTTATCTAATTTATTCAGTGAGGAACAGAATACCATTTAATTTCACAAATGATTGTAAAAAAATCGGTTTGCAAAGATAATTTCTACACCTCTTAAGCAAAATGTCTTTTATTAATAGGTTATTTTTCACTATATGTGAATTTCATATTTATGACATATTTCAAATTCTAACATTTCCAGTATGAATTTTGAAAATGCCAAGAAAGTCTTGCTGCTTAGGCCATGGAGTAGAATTTTCCCTGTGTAAGCTTTGGTGTAGGCTTCAAGTTAGGGGCAGTCTTTCCTTCTGTGTTCATCAGCTTCATACCACAATACCCCTTCTTCCACAGCATTTTTTTAGAACTTAAGGAAAATAAAACTTTAAACAACATGCAGAAAAATAAACTATTTCTCCAGAACTGTTAAAAACAGTGTAGTTTATGGCAGATGCTTTTCCAAAGCATCTTCACATTTAAGAATGACAAACCCTATGAAAGCATCATTGGGAATCGACATTACCAAACCTGTCAAATAATTAAAGAAACCCTTCAATATTTACTTAGAGTTGTTGAATAATTTTAATGAAACAAGAATTTAATAATTATTGTGTATTTCAGCAGTGTTATGCTGCATTATGTTAATTAGCAAGATCTACTGCAATATTCTTTATATTCTAAAAAGAGAAAAGTCTAGCAGGGCTTTTTGGCACATTATTATAAAAAATAGGATAAATAATTTTAAAGAACTGACCTAGAGTTAGGCAGAAACACAAAAATATGCTCACAGTCAATTGTTGAAGAAAACAGCATCAACAAAAAAAGCTATTTTTTTTTTTGTTCAGGAAGCTGCTACTTAAACCCATACATCTAAAATTCAAAATTAAATTAATGCTTTCTCCATGTTCACTGTAGCAGTAAATTACAGAATTCATTATAATTTATAGATGAGCAAACAATTTGCTTTTGAAATATGGTAAAAAAGAGGCAGTGATAATTAAATTAATGAGTTCAAATGACTATATATACATAACACGGGAATAATATTTTAATGTGTGTTCATCAGTTCAGAGCAAGACTTCCAGGTGATAAAACCCAGACTTTTAAGGCAAGATATAATAATTGTCTCTGTGTTACAGAAATTCTCATGTTTTTATTCACTTACTACTCTTTAACCGTCTCATACTAGCTCTGTTTGTGTAAAACTTTTTAGTTATAAAAAAGACCCTGCTTTGAACAGGAGGTTGGACTGGTGCCTTCTGGATGTCTTTTCCAACCTGAGGTATCCTAAGTCATTTGTGGTTTCTGAACTTGAGAGACTTACTTTGGTTTTGCTGAGGCTGTGTAATTACTTCTCAAACTTCCAGTGGCCCAGAATCTCTGTAAATCACTGTGATGCTGCTGATACCACTATCAAAACTCAGATACAGTTTTTAGAATACTTGGCTGAGCATCTTCCTCTTCTGTCCTCTTCTAAATGTCTCTTTTACATTTTTTTTTCCAGAAACCTGTTTATTCTGTGGTTTTACTCAATGGAGTTTAATGCCTCTTTTACTTTACACCAGCATCTAGAGATCTAATTTTCATATACAGAAGCTAGGAGATGTAAGAAAAGAGCAACAAAAAGTAACCCTCAAAATGTATTCCATTCAATTTGTGACTGTTAAAAGCACAGTAGTAGGAGTTAGCTAGCTGATAAGAAGAGCACCTAGCAATCATTGAGGGTGTTTTTTTATGAGTTTCATAAAGTTAAAAGGTTCTTTTTTTTAGAGTTTTCACTTATGGAAGTCTATAATTTACCTCTTAAAAATCAAATCAAAATTCAAAGGGAAATAAACAGTTAAAAACATGCTCTTAAAAGCTTGATATTTTTGACTTCTAATTTTTCTACAAGTACATCTATAAATGAAAAAAAAATCATTTCAAAGGATTGATGTTAAATATAAACAGTCTTTTGGAGTCTGTTGTCTGCATCTCACACTGCCTTATGTTCTGTGGAAGCTGCCTCATACAGCCTTACTCTTCTTTGCTAGAACAGCTTTGTTTCTTTGTTGTGCTGTTTTCTGTGCTTATTTATGGGTGTGCCAGCAGTTTTCTTTATCTTAGACTTACCATTTAGCTTTCAGCTTGGTAGTTGAGCATTCATGCAGCTTGAGGTATTTGGGATTACAGATACAGTGTTATGGTAATGCCAAGTATGAAATTTAGATTGTACTCAGTGCTTTCTCAAAAAACATAATCAGTAAGCTTCTAAATTTGAGGGTGTGTCAGATAGATTTCTTTTTAAGAACTGTCCCATTTTTTACTGTTTTTTAACTCATTTTCTGGTGATAAATACTGTTCTCATTCTGGAGACTATTCTGAAAACTTCAGTAACCATTTGCTCATCCTGTTTGTTAGCCCAGGCAGCAATTGCAGCTTGGTGCCAGTGCTTGTCCTGTGGGGAATCACTGTGTGTGACATGGCACTGAGGTTCACCAGGGCTTTGATGCCACTTTATGTGGGTCCTGCATACTCTTTCTCTAGCTCTCCTCTTTGATTTGGCTGTTCCAAGGTGCTCTTGGTCTATTTGTTTCAGTATTTTCCTCATCATTATCATCAGTTCATGTGCAGCGAGAAAGCAGAGCACAGAGCAGCAAACCTCTCTATCTGAGCATCACTTTATTGCTTTTGCTTTTTAACCAGCAGGGGAGGGCTTCCCCCATCTTGGGCAAGCTGGTGGGAGTGGGGGAATTGGCTAGAAAATCTCAGTGTCTCTCGTGGGAGCAGCCGAGAGGGCCACGTGGCTGGGGGTGTTCCATTGCTAGCCACGGAGATTTAGGGAGCCTCTCCCTAGCCTGCCTTGTTGGTGCCCCAGAAAAAACAACCACCAAACAAACCACCCAGTTGAACTTGCTACAGTCTGTTCCCCATCAATATGGTGCCCACTCAGCACAGGAAGGCCATGGCTCTGTCTGCAGTCAAAGTTTGAAGACAAAGTCTCTTCTCCTTCTCTGGAGACATTCCAGACCCACCTGGATCTGTTCCTGGGTGACTTAGTCTAGGTGACCCTGCTCTGGCAGGGGGGTTGGACTAGATGATCTTCTAGGCCCCTTCCAATCCTTAATATTCTGTGATTATTGTACCTGCTATTTGGGGACTTTTCAAGTGCACTGCTGAAAATCCTTGAAGCTCATTTTTACTAGAAATAGAAGTAGGCAGCGTTGATCTTCTCCATTTTATAGTGTAAATGAAAAGATATGTAATTACTGCTTAGTTTTCATATGTAGTGGTTGTTGTATTCATATCACCCCATATGCTTAAAGTTCTAGCGTGTGATGCATTTGTCATAATCATACCCATTTATTGCTTCTTTGAGATAAGTGGACTTTTGAATACTGGAAGTTTGGTAACATATCCTTGAGAGTGTGCTGCCCTTTACCACATCATCATCTACTTGCTTCAGTTTGTAACCCATACTGGGCAAAGGGCTACAGAAGTAAATAATAGCATAGAATCTGTTATCTGGGAAATAGAATCTAAACTGACATGATAAAATGTGTCTTGGCCAAGGCTATAGAATATATGTTTGGCAGAGTGAGGCTTGCATGTGCTTGCCTGTCTTGGTGGCAGCATTATCTTTCTTCCTCCCAACAGTGTGAGATTCCAATCCTAGATTCTTCATTTTTATTCACTTTTATTTCATTAATCCCTTCTCCACTACCAACCAATTGTACAGTGTAAATCAGAGGAGAGGATAAAGCATGTTTAGGACAGAGATAGATGGGTAGACTTGTGTATAAAGTGCTTTTTCATGTGTCTAAGCAAACACACAGGATAGTCACATTTCTTCAGCAAATGAAGCAAATACAAAGATGATTTGGTTAAACTGCTAGACCCCAGGTACTCCTAATATGGCCTAAAACCAGTATGGAATCACATTTTAAGAGGTATTTTCCTGTGAAAAAGGTTAGAATTACTGTTTCTTTGTCAGTGTTTCTATGTGTCTGCTAACTGTTTTTTTTAATATTTTCAGAACACATACTCAAACCTGCCAAACAAACAATGCTGTACAACATTCAGGATTATTTCTTCACATTGACTCAGAGGATTAGAATTTTCCATTGCAAAGAAGCAACTCCATTTTTGCTTGTATTTGTTTAGAGATGTTGTCAGCAATAGCATTTTCTTTAGCTCTGATTCTGTTAATGTTGACTGATGCAGTTAACAACAACAAAAAAATGAGACAGTATTCCTCTCCATTTTTAAGTGGCGACCAAAATACTGTTGAAAACTGTATTAGTAAATTTTTGATGAAGCCCACATTATGCTTAGTTAGCATTTCAAATGCCAGGTAACTCAGAACACCCTTTCCACTGGAGACTGAGCATTCTGAGCCTGTAGTATCAAACAGAAGATCATCTGATGTTGTTTCTAAAGGGAAAAAATATAAAGAAGACATGAAATCAAGTCACTTGGAGCTCTCTAGTCAAACAAAAGTAACCTTTATTCCTGTTTAGTAAATATGAGGGGAAAGCAAAAGTATTTGCAGATGCATCATAAGGATCTGCCCAAAACAACTAAAGAGTTTCCTGAGACAAGTGAGAACAGACCCAGAAGTCAACAATAATTTCCAAAGTTATCTAAGTATTGACTAAAATACTCAGTAGCTTGACACTGCAAAAGGTACTTACTTGATGAAGGTTGACACTACTGCAGGTTTGGAAAAATGGAAAATGTTTGGATCTAGTTCAAAGGTCTAGATGAGTATTCATAGTGTTTTACCTCAGGATTGTCTCATCCTATCTTCTGTGGTGCTTAAAGACAATAAAGGCAAGGGGGGAAAGAAGTGACTGCTGTTTGTAAGAGATGATACTCAAACTGGTACTGGTATGATGTAGGATGGTCTTGGTGCCATCATCCTGATAGAAGCAGCTTTTATGTAGAATCAGTTGCTAAGTCAACCACTCATCAATCCCATTTCTCCTCTAGGTAACTCTGTGGGTCAGTTCTCACTTTCTGGGTGAACCTAGGTTATGTCTGGTGCTAACTCTCAGAAGCAGAGGTAAAATCCTTAAAAGATCTCTGATGTAAATAGGAGTATTTTAACTTAGTCATAGGTTGTCACTGAAGGTAAATTATCTTGAATTAGCCACAGATACTGTCACATAGGAAGCTTGGTCTAAACAGTTCCAGAGCATATTTGTTACTTAAACTGGCTTTTTGTCAGACTGACACAAAAAAAAACCCCTCCATGCCATAATGAATCTAATACTAGAAAATGAACAGATAACAGACATGTAGAATTTGAGTTTGTCTCCAGTGTTAGTTACCCATAAAGAACTATACTGTGATTAGGAATATTTATTAAATCATTATTAATGCTAGATGGTTATATTGGTAATTAATTTGATGAATAGGACGTACTTCTTGCCACTTGTTTTCAATGTGTTATCACTGAGTTTAATGATCCTTGATTCCAAAGCAGCTGAAAATCTGCTTAGTTTTTCTAATCCTACTCTCTTTCAATTTTATGGAAGGAGGCATTTCATCTTCTGACTACTGACTCTAAGTAAAAGTTTTTTACTTGAATTTGACTCAGAATTAAAGTATTACAAAAATAAGTTTTTGATTTCTGACAAGCTTGCCATTTCAAGTGAATTGATTGCAGCTATATGTTAACCTGTCCTTCATCTAGAATGCTGGAACTTAGCACAGCCAAATTTTTGCAGTCAAGGCAGTTTATCCAAACTCTATCAGATCTGAATATTTAGCAGTTCAAGATAGATATTTTGACATATCTGAGTATTTTGGGGATCTTTCACTCTTCCCTTATGTGCATCCTGTACAAGCTATTACGAAAAAGTAGAAAAAAGTTTATCCAAGAGGTTTTTTTCTTTCTATTCTAGAAGATAATCCCTAGATCTCTCATGCATCAAAATGAAATGGTCAATTATTGTAAAATATAGAGGATAAGAGTAAGCAAATCCTTGCTTGGAATTCTCATTCTTTCTAGTCTTGGTCACTGTTTTTCAAGATCATGCATATTTTACTTAAAAAAAAGAAAGAAAAAGGGAAACACTGAGGGAACTGGGGCTGTTTAGTCTTGAGAAGACTGAGTGGGGACCTTATATATATATATAAATATATATATATAAATATAAATATCTATAAATATATGAAGGGTGGGTGTCTAATATAAGGAGCCAACCTCTTCTCTGTAGTGCCCAGCAACAGGACAAGGAACAAAGGGGATAAACTGGAGCAGAGAAGGTTCCAGCTCAACATGAGTAGGAACTTCTTTACTGTGAGGGTGACAGAGCCTGGAACAGGCTGCCCAGGGAGGCTGTGGAGTCTCCTTCTCTTTCTAAACCCATCTGGATCTGTTCCTGTGTAACATGCCCTGGGTGATCCTGCTCTGGCAGGGGGGTTGGACTTGATGATCTCTGGAGGTCCCTTCCAACCCCAACCATTCTATCATTCTAAAAAACAAACAAACAAAAAGTGTTGAATCTGAAGTGGTTTAGTTTTAGTAGGACTGTGACCATTCCCTAATGTATTCATACTTTCAGTAAAGCAGGCTTTATGGACTTCACCCTCACAAAAAGCACTTTAAGTAAAGGTGATGCTAGGGACATGCAAATTTGAATTTGATTGAGAAAAACATGGATTGGATTTGATTGTGCTGCCATTCAGGGTCACTGTGATACATGCTGTAGAGAGGTTGGATCTGATTGTGCCAAGCTGGCATTGCACTCCAGTTAATGAGCCCTTGAGAGAAGGGAGTTGTGAGTGCAGACACAGCACCTCACTAGCACATGGACACTGGTCTGTGCAGACACACCAGGCAGCAGTACCAAGGGCACTGCAGACATGCAATCAGTTTTGAATTGCTTTTTCAATGTGAATTCCTAGTGGCTTTGGGTTACAAGGAGACTTCAGGAAATTGTGGCTCAGACAGACATCTAAATCTGGAATAACAGCTTGGTAACTGTGACCTTTTGTCCATTTCAGAGTGGTGTTCGCTCCAGTGACAGTACAACAGAGTATTGTTCCTTACCAAAGAACATGATGAAAGAATCACATGCTTGCATGGGGCTTGATTCTGGAACAAGAGGCCTCACAGTGGCCTTACCAAGGACCCAGTGCAAGACAAGTCCAACTGTGAGGTAAGGTTAGATGGAAGAGAGCTGATTTAACACTCCCATTCAGTTTAGTAGTGGTGATGCTTTGTATTGTGATGTATTACAGAAATATTTCACATCTAAAGTGATCTGTAGAAAGATGCAGAACCAAATAAATGGAACCAGAGAGTCTATGAGCAGTTACTGTACAACAAATTTGTTCAGCTAATACTTGTAGTGTAAATGCCTAATCTCCATAATAAAAGTTTGGCAGAAAAGGTGTTTATACTGACAGTATAAACAGATTAGATTTCCAGGGGTTAGACATGCATGGGACAGGAATGAGCAACCATCTTTAATCTTTGGACATTAGTTTTCTCAAGAGATCATCTTCCTTAGAAGATCATTTCAGCCCTTTCAAAAGGTAGAGGGTGTGCCACACACATTACCTCTCAAGCAGTTGGAGTTTTGATGAAAAAGTTACAGTTTTGAGTGAAATTCTGTAGGTGGCTTCTTTAGCAGGTCAGGCTAAATATCTAGCTGTCAGGCTTGGGCATGTAAGTGTCCTTACATCATAAGGTTTGGTTACAGACTGGCTCATATCCAGTGACATTTCAGAAAGCTGAGTATGATTACAAACTGTGTTGTAGAAGCCATAGCAATACAGTATGGCTTGGGACTGAGAATTGTAGAGCTTGATCACTTTAATATAACTTCTTAATCATAAATACAGTGGAGTTTTTATTGAGTTATTAGAAACAACAATAAAAAGCCAGGACATTTTAATAGATAAACATCATATGAACTGCTGTGAAATTGAGATGGTTATTACTCATTTGCTATAGAGTAAATCATGTTGTGAGCTTAGCAAACTGCTGTACCTACAATTCCACAGTGATGATTGTGCAATATGATTGCATAGCCTGTAAAAACAAAGCTCATAGTGAGAGCACATAGAATTCTTCAGATCCAAGCTGCCTTTTTTTCTTTTTTTTCTTTTTAATCAATGATCTCTAGATGTCCCTTCCAACCCCTACACTTCCATCATTCTGTATGAGTCTGTAGTACATAAAAATGTGTTCTGTCAAAGTTACCAGTAAATGAACTCTGAACAGACAATTAAAGGCTTCTTCAGAGCATCCAATGAGCCACATCCTCTATCTGTGGAAATAGCCTGGATCCATTGAAGTTGCTCCAGTTTACTTTAGCACTTGACTGTGTCTTGAGTCTCACTCATCTGAAAGAAAAGGCAAATTACATGTCCCAGACTTGATCCTAGCCCACCTGCACAAACAAAAGTTTCTCCATCTATAGACACAAATGAGTGCCTTCTCAGTTTCATGTCAAGTCTCTGAATGTTGGAGCAAACCCAAACCAAACCATTTATGTTATTTGTTGTAATTCTGTTTTTTAGAAAGCAAATTGTGCATAACAGTGAGATAGCTGTGAAAGGACAGGCAGCCTCCTCTTCCTCAGAAAGTCTAAGGCAGCCTCATCAGCTCTTCCACCTGTGTCTGAGTAGCAAACAGCAGCCAGCTGTACCATGCAGCAGGTGGCCTGGAGGACTTTCCCAGAAGTCCATGGAACAAAGAAGGAACAAAGCACATTTGGCACAGAGAGTAGGGAGAGAACCAGAGAAAATACTGAAGTAATCTCTGTATTCTAAAGTGTGATGCTTCACTGGATGGGGAGCCATGAGCAAGGTGCTTCAAATTGCTGCTTGGACTGCCTGTAACAGTCACTCAAAGAAAAGGAAGGAGTGAACTCCCTTGGAAATACAGTTATTCTGGACTGGGACCTGGAGGAGCATGTGTAAGCCTCTGAGAAGAAATAAGGTAAGTGAAAAAAAGATAATGTAATGCCAATATAGGGGTATAAGAACATGGAGCAGGCTAAAATCTGTTTGAACTTTGGTGAGGAAGTGTTTGATACTTCTAGTGAGATATGTGGTGGGTGTGCCTTTACTGGTGTAGGATTATTCCTGATCACAGAGCAACAGGTCATAGTAGTAGGAACAGTTTGTCACTGTAACTATTGAGAGGAAGGAGTTTTTCTGGTGCTGGTCTGGCAGGCAGATATCCTGCCTCATTGCACAGCTGACCTGCCAGGGCTAAAGATACTGTTTTAGCTTTAGTAATTGTTGCCACCTGGCAGGTGATAGCAAACAGCCCTGTGAGGGTAAGCTCACTGTGAGTCAGCATTTAGAAATCTCCCATTTCCATTGCACTGAGCAGAAATGTTTGAGGGGAGTTTGAGATGTGTGTGTCTACCCAGAACACTTGCGTTTTGAGCCAAATGAACATGGCCATAGTTACCTGCATGTGGTTTCTTCTAACCCCTCTGACTGGGGCTGTTTATGTTGCTCATCTCAGGAAAGAGTCTGCCCTACAGATGATCCTAATGTTAATGCAGCACTGACCACTCCCATACAGCTCTGTCTGCAGGAAATACACCACTTAACTGTCTTGCATTTGGTCCCTGAAAGACATGTTCAGTTGAAGGAAGATTGAATGCAGCTTTTTCTGAGTACAGCTTTGATCCCCAGCAGTATGCCTCTGCCCAGGGTCTCTGCTGATACCAGTGCACCTTTGTTAGGAGCTGTTGGCACCACACCAAAATGCAAGTCTGTATAAGAGAGAGAACCAGAAGGTTATGCTACCATACAGTACTACTAAATACCACCTCGTGTTTCACTCTGTGCTGGTGGCTGTATGTCCTACACGTGTCACCTGCTTTTCCTTTCACACGTGCAAGACCTAGGCTCGCAGAGAGTTGTGGAAGAATGGGTAGAGCTATGAAAACAGATTAATGTATTAGCAACTAGACTTCACAAGGATGTGGGTTCAAATAGAGTTGTATTCATCTAATGGTAAAATCAGCACTGTGGCTCTAATTTCAAACAGCTGTTTCTGCTGGAAAAACTACTGCTGTGTAGATGTGCACACACAAACTGTGTCTTGTCAGACTTGTTTTCTAGTATTTTCTTTCTCTTTTTAATGTTTTAGGTATAGGTAGTTTGAAATTTCATGTTTCTAAAAATGCCACATTATGTAGAGCTCAGAGGCTACCTAGAATTCTCTTAGACTGTACTATAGGCAGAATACCCTTCAAAGTAGTTTTCATATAGGTTAGCTCCATAAAAATTACATGCTTTAAAAATAAATGCGCATTCCCCAGATAAGGTAAAGTAAGCTCTTTTGGAGATGGGAATTTATTGTAGTTCATATCACTGTTGCATATGACAACTATGAAAACTTCCAGGATCATAATTAATAATAAATAATGCTGGGACTGAGACAGAAAGGAGTGATCAGGAGAAGCAGCATTTTACTGGATTGAAACCAAGTAGATTGGTAAGGAGAAAGTGCTGCCTCAGTTGTTTTTAACAACTCTTCCTCAAGTAGCCTGAGACATTTTCATATCCTTCTCAATAACAATGAAACTAGAAGATGGCAACTGAGAATTGACCCATTATAGCTAAGAAAAAGAATTCTCCCAGGAATAACTGGGGGGGAGTGGGGTGTGTGTCTGTAAAAGTCTTAACAGCTTACAATCAGTAAGCTAAGGTTTGAATGCACTTTTTTTTGTAGTCTCAATTGCTATTAAAGGATTAAATCAAGACCTTTTGCCACAAATTAAAGAGCTTTATAAGTTCGTTTACAATCCCTTCAGCCTTTTTGTCACTATCTGTGAAAGAGGGACATCATCCTTTTGTAACTTGGTAAGAGTGTGTGTGTGCAGTCTTTTATTGTCAAGAATTGCCAGGTTAGAATTTTATTAAAGAAGTATTTGTTTCATCAATAGACTACCTTCAAAGACATTGTATCTATCCAACTTTATAGAACACTGTTGAGAGAGCTTTGTTTCTATATTAGGCTAGAATTTCTAAGATCCTGATTGATAGTACAACTATCAATTTTCAGATGGATTTTATCCTTCAAGATAATGTAGATGTCTATGACTTTTTCAGTAGATAGGATGAAACAAAGCAATCATCTGAATATTAACAGGATACTATTTATCACAGTGTTTTCTGTCACAGTTCTTTCTTTCTTTGGTACTTGGTAGGACTGTAAGAAAATTTCTTTTACTGTGTTTCATCAGTAGATCACCAGTATACAGTAAAGAGTATTCAGTCCCTCTCTGGAAATACCCATACATTGCAAGAAGGTTGTATTTCTTCTCAAACTATTTTACTGGGGGGGAAAGTGAAGAAGCATCTGTAGCACTAAGGAGGCATGTTATTCTCCTACTGTATTTAATTCCAAGACAAAACCAAATCAGAGTAAGAAGTAAATTTGATGTCAATGTAATAAGCAAGGATGTACAGTACTCTAGCAGAACAGAAGCTTCCCTTATTTTTCATATTGTTTCTTGTCTTTGTTTTTGGGAAGTAGAACAGGAGCTGGAAGATACACTCTGTAGCATTTCTACCAGTGCTAATTTCCTCCAGTTGATTACTGAATCGGAGAAAAAACTTGTTCATTGTGGTCAGACCAGCTTAGGAGTCAATAATGAGTAGGAAAGGGGTCAGAGGGGATTGGGGTCAGGGAAGAAGGGCAAAATCTCTTGAAAGCATTTTGACAAGACATTGACCTTGTCTTTGACCTCTGTCAGGATGGAATGAGAAGCAGTAGATGCCAAGGCTTGACCTTGAAAACGATGTCAGCAGTAGCCAGGGAAGGGGAGTCAATATTCCAGCTAAAGAATTCCTTTCTAAAAGGGAAAAGTGTTTAGTTTAAGAGTAAAATTGACCTTCACATTTTTGACAAATGACTAATTAAATCACCACCACACCTTAATTAATAGAAAATTACAGTCAAGAATCAGAAGGATTCTATTACTGTCTTCTAAATTACATCTAATAAAGAAAATACCCTGTGTATTAAAATATTTACTGTGCCTACCACTTGGTCATTTGTCATTAAGTTTTATTCTCAGCCTTTTCATTTTCTTATTTATTCCCAAAAACCAATATGTTAAAGCTGAGCTTTGAAAGATTGAAAGTATTCATGGTGTATTTAATTTATTCTGTAATTTTAGCCACATGGTAATTTTAATTTCACAGAATCACAGAATGTTAGGGGTTGGAAGGGACCTAGAAGATCATCTAGTCCAATCCCCTGCCAGAGCAGGATCACCTAGACCAAGTCACCCAGGAACAGATCCAGGCGGCTCTTAAGTGTCTCCAGAGAGGGAGACTCCACAACCTCCCTGGGCAGCCCCTTCCAGGCTCTGGCACCCTCACTGCGAACAAGTTTTTCCTTGTGTTTCCCCTAAACCTCTTGTGCTCTCAACTTGCTCCCATTGCCTCTTGTCCTGTCATTGGATGACACTGAGCAGAGTCTGGCTCCATCCTTCCTACACTCACCTTTAACCTATTTATAGACATGGATGAGGTCCCCCCTCAGTCTCCTCCAGGCTAAAGAGCCCTAGCTCTCTCAGCCTCTCCTCAGCAGGGAGATGCTCCACTCCCTTCAGCATCTTGGTGCCCTGGGCTGGACTCTCTCCAGTAAATCTCTGTCTTTCTTGAACTGGGGTGCCCAAAACTGGACACAGTATTCCACATGGGGCCTCACCAATGCAGAGTAGAGGGAAGAAAAACCTCCCTTGACCTGCTGGCCACACTTCTCCTAATGCACCCCAGGATGCCATTGGCCCTCCTGGCCACAAGGCACATTGTTGGCTCATGGGCATCGCCCTGTCCATCCATCCATCTACTTATATCATCATAAAAGGTTATCAGATTAGTCAAGCATGACTTTCTCTTATGGAATCCATGCTGACTCCTTGTGATAAGCTTCCTTTCCTCCAGATGCTTAGAGATGGCAGCAAGGACAAGCTGTTCGATCACCTTTCCAGGATGGAGGTGATGCTGACAGGCCTGTAGATACCTGGATCCCCCTTTTTGCCCTTTTTAAAGATTGGGACAACATTGGCCTTCCTCCAGTCCTCAGGCACCTCTCCTGTTCTCCAGGAC
>JANHGL010017356.1:0-15746 GCA_024611195.1 Ceyx melanurus
ATTCAACTTCCAGCAAATGTCTGGCAGATTGAAGTCACCCACAAGGACTAATGGTTGTGATCATGCAGCTTCCTCTAATTGTTTGTAGAATATTTCATCTAAATCTTGTTCCTGCATGGGTGGTCTATAGCAGACTCCCACTATGATGTGAGTCCTATTGGCCTTCCCCCTGATTTTGACCCAAAGGCATTCTACCCTTCCATCACTATTACTGATCTCCAGACTATCAATTCCTGGCCTAATGTACAATGCCACTCCCCCTCCTTTCCTGCCTGGCCTATCCCTCCTGAAGAGTTTGTAGCCATCTAGCATGGCACTCCAATTGTGTACATCATTCCACCATGTTTCCGTGATGGCAACTATATTTTTGTT
Source organism: Ceyx melanurus (assembly GCA_024611195.1). Classification (NCBI taxonomy): domain Eukaryota; kingdom Metazoa; phylum Chordata; class Aves; order Coraciiformes; family Alcedinidae; genus Ceyx; species Ceyx melanurus. Next base: position 373 of record JANHGL010017356.1, read on the forward strand.
ACCCTTTTGCACCACAGCTTCCAGCTCTTCCTGCTTGTTACCCATGCTGTGTGCAATAGTGTAGAAGCACCTCAGCTGGAATAGTGAACTCCCTGTCTCTTTCTTGGAGGGAGAAGACCTAATTCTTGCTTGACATCTCCCCACCAGTGCATCAACTGCTAGCAGACCAGTCATCTTAGTGGCTGTCCTATCCCCAGACACAGTGCACTTAATCTCTGCTGGTGCAGCAGCCCCAGGTAGCTCTCTGGGACACTGTCCAATTGGCACTGATGTGCAGCTCTTAAGTTTAGACCCAGCAAGCCAGGTTCTATCCCCTTCCCCTTTCAAATCTAGTTTATAGCCCTGTCAATAAGCCCTGACAGTTCCAGTGCAAGGATCCTCTTCCTCCTATGTGACAGGTGTGTTCCATCTGATGCCAGCAAACCTGGTGCAGTGTAGAGTAGCCCATGGTCAAAGAATCCAAAGTTCTGTTGGTGACACCAGTCTTGATGCCAGATGTTGACCTGGCAGGTCTTGCTGTTTATTCTCTTCTCATTCTCTGACATTAAGGGGATTGAGGAGAACACTACTTGCACTCCTGATCCCTTAAGCAATTGCCCAAGGGCCCTAAAATCTTTTTTAATTCTCCTTATATTCCCTGTTTCGGCAATTTCGTCAGTGCCCAGTTGAAATGTTAGTAGTGGGTAATAGTCTGTAGATTGTACCAGAGTGGGGAGCTTCCTAATCACATCCTTAACTTGGGCCCCAGGCAGGCATCAGAATTTCCTGTGCAGTGGGTCCGGTCTACAGATAGGGCCTTCTGTTCCTTTTAGAAGAGAGTCACCCACAACAATAACTCTCCTCTTCTTCCTCCATGAGGAAGTTTTGAGCTGTGTGTCTGAGGTATAAGTTGTATGAAAATCACCAATGTGATCGTCATCAGAAGGAGTGTCTAATTCAAGAGGTCCATAGCCCTCATCTATGTCAACTCGCCCCCTTTACTTGGGTTTCTGTTCTCTTTCTTAGAGGGACAGAGTAGATTTTCCCTTTGATCTAGGACGCCATCGGTCACTTGAATGGAGCACAAAGCTTGGCTCCGGTGGTCTATCTCACTTTCAGACTCCCTAATGCTTCTAAGCCTTTCTGTTTCAGCCCTGAGTCTTACAACCTCATCTTCCAACAGGGGCATGTGGCAGAGCAGGTCATCTACCTGCTCACACTGCACACAGCTATATTGAGGGTTGCCCTCTGAGTTCAGGAGCAGGCTGTGGCATTCCCTGCAGCCTGTCACCTGCACTACCACATCTTTCTGTGGGGGCTTTACCTGTGTTATTACGTCCATTTTGAGTGGCATCAGGAGTGTGGCCTTCCTTTGCTGAGTAGAAACCATTTTGTTAGGGAGAATACAGGAGCAGTTACTCCCTGCTTGTGCCTCGTTCACCCCCTCGTGCAACAAGTGAGAATGTGAGAATGTGAGAATGCGCAAGTGCCGCCTTCACGCTGCCCGTGGACTGAGCCAAAGTCTTCTCTTTATGATATTACAGACTAATACCACGACAGATATTAATTTTGCAAATAAACTTGGATCATCTAGGGGAGTTGTAGGACTAATTAGAAAAATATGCTACCTGAAAAATAAGCCAACACAAAAACCTTATTCTAAATTTAATAGTTAAAACAAGAACCCTACAAATTTTATGTATGGTTCTATAATTTGAAGGCAAGGAGAGAACTGAATTTCAGTGTGTATTACTTCAATATACAGATTATTTCTTTGCCTTAAAATCTGTTATTTCAGCATTTTTGGTGAAGGCTAGGTTTATGAAAATTGCCTATTTCAATTTCCACCCTAGTAGAAAGGGTGAAATGACAATTTTGCCATCTTGGGCTTGTTGTTATACTCCATTCACATGTGCTGAATGAACCTCTGCTCACTCCAGACATAGAAGGTAAGAAACAATGAAGAAGGAGAGCATAATTATCTGAGGAAGAGGATTGTTGCTATATGAGAACACATTAATCATTATGATCTCACAGCCTGTAAAAACAGTATCTGTTAATATTTCATCTTTATTTCACATATGCAGGAAGGGATATCCAGTGAAACCATCAGACATTCCATTCAAAAGAAAAAGAAAGGCTGCTAATCAAACATAATTAAACTTTGATATTTACTGCATTGGGATACTGCACAGGCCAAAAGACTATAAAGGTTTTAATAATAGTTGGATGAATTTATGAAGCAGCTGTTAAACTTGGTAGTCTGTCTACAACTTCTGATTGAGGAAGTCCCTCAGTATGCTCTTTTCAGGAAGCTGAGGAATCTACTCGGGAATGGATGAATCTTTAGTCATTTTGTTTCTTATATTCTTTCCCTAAGCATGGTCCCTGGGCTATGGGTATAGAGATGGTATATTGGGTTAAGCAGCCTTTTACTTAATTCTTTGTTCAAATGTGTGTGTTTACAGCAACCCATGTGGCTTTGTTGGCCGTCAAAATCTCTTCAGTGCACACCTCTCCATATAGCTGCTTCTTTTGAAGATTTCACTGCTGTGAACATGAAGGAAGGCTGAAATGAAATATTAAAACATAATATCTAGAAATAAAGTGTAGAATATTAACATTGTTTTTTACACTCTGCAGAAGTGTATCTACAATTGCATTTAGCTGAGAAATTTCAAGTCAAGACAGAAAATACCTGCAAAATATTATAACATATTTATGGTTTTTCTTCTTTTCTTTTTCTATTTCTATTCTGACCACCAGCATTCATTCAGTATTGTCCTTTAATTATTCCATAGTTTATTTTTCCTTTGCCTTGGAGGAGATGCTGAAAACCTTCAATAGTGAGGGCAAAAAGAAAGTAGAAGAAATATATGAAACTGTATGGTTATATAAAAAGGGTCAGTGAAAAACATCACAGGGTTATATCTACTGAGAGAAACCTAAGAAAGCTAATTGTCCCTGAAAGTACAATTGCCATAAAGTTGTTGTTCCTTAAATTCCATTCTTAATTACTTTGCACACCAATAGACAGACATATGGAGAGTCTTCTCTAATCCTCTGGAAGATCTTTCTGATTGTATTACTTTACTTTCTTAGGTCCTTGTTTTCCTGTTCTGGAGTAGGTTAGGAGGCATGGAATCGTATCAGAAGGCAGATAGTTTATGTGTGGTGTTTACATTTACATAATTATATGCATACATAATATATACGTATGTGTGTTATATTTTTTTATCAATGAAGCTTTTGTTGTCCGCTAAAAGGTCTATTACTAAAGCAAATGAAACCATTATTGACTGAAGTAATGCTCTTTCCTACAACATGCCACAGTAGGCCATTCCTGAGGCATCTACAAATAGGTTGCAGAAAGAGTTCAGCAACAATTATAAAAAGAATTCCATATGTTTCACCAGGTTTTTCACTTAGATATTAATGTCATTAAATATTTTCTTTTACTAAGATGGAAATGAACTGTGGTACAAATCTACTTGCTTTATATTTGAATGATAAGAGATGCTAGTTTGAGGGTCAATTTCATCTTTAAAAAATATCAACATCTTTCTTGCCAGAAAGGTCAGCAGGAATAGTGTCATTGCAGATATTTGCACAGACCTGGGTGCGTTCATGATGAAATCCCTTTTGAATGACACAGGATTATAAAGTAGTAAAGATGAGTCCAGGTGTATTAAAGATGTATGTGTAACTGCAGCTGTCATAAACAATGTACATATTTCTTTAAAGTTTGGGTTTTTGCCTCATTTTCCTAGTATCTGGTTATTACTCAGCTACTGATCACCTCTGGAATTAAAACTAGTGCTGCTATTTGCTAATAAACTACTGAGGAAGAAAAGAACTATGCATAAAATCCCTTCTGCCTGCTGAAGTTACTCTTAAATATTGCAATGTGTAAGAGAAATTTTGAGCCCAGCAGCATCAACAGGTCACTAGGTTCCCCATTTAAGCAATAAAGAAATGGGTAGTTTAGGGCAATCTCAAAAAGCTGCACAATGAGTGTATATAATGGTGAATGTATATACTGTTCAAATAGATGGGTTTGAGTTCCTTCTTTCTGAACCTCGTGGCTCATCTTTAAAAATGAAGGAGTGGGAACACTGGTTGGCAGCCAATGACACCACTGTGCTTCTTGAATGAAAATTATGACTATGCTTTATGTCAGTGCACACATGCTCAATATCACATACTCAATACATTAGACTAGTCATTAGTTGATTTATCTCCAGATTGTACTATTAGACAATGGTGAACATGTCTGCAAGACAGGCATTCCAGAGGTGGTCATGTGGCCTGAGTACAGACTGACTGGATTGTTTAGCTCTTTGATCACTCTTGAAGATATCATGAGGCATCCCAGTTAACACAGTGGAAAGAACAAAACATTGCTCACTCTCTCTCAGCCTCTGTCTGCCATGAATTGTCCCCTGATCTTCAGTTTCTTCTTATATGGTCCATAGGCAGCAGCTAGAACTGCACCTCAATGTCCCATCTATCAGATCAACAGCTCCCTTATCATTGCCGTATGTTTCCAGAATCTGTCTCTTAAAGTCCATCAGAATCTGTGTACACTCTAAATGGGCATTCAGTCCACTTAGACTGGCATAAACCTCAGACCATGCAAACTCTTCTTCTCAGGGAGAACTGGACATTTTGTCTGCCATTCCTTTTGTTGGGGGTGTTCTCTAAAATACCTACTTGGAACGTCTTTCCACCACACAATCTGCTGGTGCATGCTGAAGGTTAGGTCAACCAATGCACCCCTGGATAAATATCCTATTGAAATATGATGTTTACAGTCAGACTCATTTTGTCACCACTCCTGTGCCTTCCCAGCTCATCACATCATTCTGGGGGATGGGCAGATACTGTGGTTATTCTCAGAAGCACATACATTCATATGAGAATTCAGCTTATGTAACTGTTGTGCTACTGTTGATGTAGTAGCCAAAAGGATCATCTGAAAACAGTACATAATCTGAAGATTCTATATCAGGGTACCCGCCACTGGATCGTGGGTTAAAAACAATGAAGGAAACTTCTCTATGAATGCTGGGCTCTTCGGATAGCTTATCTAGCTTTTACCTTTTTCTAGCCCTAGTTTCTGTTTTCTCTGAAAGATGCAACAAGACCTTTTTCCAGGGCAATCGCTTCAGATCCAAGACTCTTTTGGGACTTCCTTGTATTCACTGTCACTTAGATGGTGATGTTACAGTAAAGGGAAGAAGATTCCTCTTCATCCTCACTGGCCAACAAATTCCAGAGGAGTGTTTCCAGTGACAGCAGAACTGCTAATTCTTGAAAAGTGCCAACACTTGTACCATAATATTTCAATCCAAGATATAAAAGCTATAACTTCATTACTAGAATCATGTCTAGAAGTCATGTTCATTCATGAGGACAATGTAGGAAAAGGAAATTTCTGCATAATAGGCACTTAGTTTTATTTTCTGCTTTTCTTTTTCTTTAACTTTTAAGTTATTAAAGATATGACTTATGCCTGGATTAGTTGACAGTCTTTAAAATTACACTTAAAAATTCTTACAATGGTATCTATCACATATTTCTATACATTTTTCAATTTGTGAAAGTAACTTTAAAATATTAAAACTGTTTAAACTATATTCTATAACTTTGAGGGCATACGAAGAACTGTTTGTATTCCTATAGAAAAAAATGAATTAAGGTCATTTGGGGGAAGCATTTGAGGTTGGGTTTTTTCCCCACAATTTTACCTTGTGTAAAAAAGAAACATGGAAAATATCATACAGATTTTTGCACAAAGAGTTATTTTCTTGTTTCTGGGAATCATTGTATATTTCTGCCAATGTCTGATTAAGCAGAGGGAATCACAGAATAATCATGGTTGGAAAGGACCTCCAAGATCACTGAGTCCAACCATACCTACAACAACAATAATTGTAAATAATGTCCAATAAACAAAAAGATTACATTTTTAATATAGCAATATTTGAGATTTAAACATATACTCTAGTTATTTGTCTAAATGTTTTTATCATGCTAAACTTGCAGAATTTTATCAACTGCAGTATGTACAGCTAAGGAGAAGCACCAAGGAACAGTGAAGAATAACTTATGAAGACAGAGAGAAGGATTGAAGGATCAGAGATCAGAGAGTGGGACTTGCATCTAAGATTCCTACTGGAATATCTGAAATGGATAAGAGCAAGGAGCAAGCACCTCATATAGAAATCTCACTATTCAGATAGAACACCTCTGAGGAGCACAAGTTTCAACAGTGCTTCCACCCACTTTAGCTTCATCACTACTCAATCAGAAAAGGTAATCTCTTGGCCTTGGTGCCTCTCCTAGATCCTCACCTTTAGTGAGTCCTCAAGATTTTCTGCCCCTCTTACCAGTTAACTTCTTGAAATAATAGTGAACAGACAATGTTTTTTTGAAGTCATATTTATGTGTGTACAATTTCTTTGCCCATGATGCCATTGACAATATGCAAGTTACACATAAAAGTCCAGTCCCTGCTGTCATATGTTCTACAGAGTCACAGAATTGAACCTGGACATACAGACTGTGGTTCCAGAATAAAATTCTTGCAAATTTTTCTGCAGATGAGGAACAAAAGCAATATATGCAGTTTTGATTTAGAGATAAGCTATCTTGTATCTGATGCTGTTGTGTTTAGTGCAATGTGAGCACAGGAGGTTTTTCAAAGTTGTGCAGAGGTTCCATCAGTATTCATCCTGTTAGACATGTTCATCCACACCCACTGCAGAATTGTGAAAAATGCCATCCTTAGATGCTAATAGGACAAATAATACTGTTTTGCAAAAATTGAACCATATTATTCTCTGTCTTCCTGACTCAGTCTTACAAGCTAACAATGCAGAATCAGTATGTGCCTAGGTGTGTACATGTCTTGGGAAGCCAGTAAGTATGATGTGCAGAAGTACTCAGAAAATAAGTAGGAATGTCTTTTATGCAGATCTCAGCAAAGCAGTAGCTTTAATCTGTGCTGTGGAGCACAACAAAAAGAGAAGGGAAATTAGAAATCCATTGCACTGTTTTCTGCACACTGTAGTTTTTCTGGATGAAATCTAAGAACATAATTTTTGATATGCAGATTGTTGACACTGGTATTATACATCTTTCATTTCATTTCTCTCTGAATACATAGAGGGTAATTACCATAAGTAAGGTTGAATGAAATCTGGCAGTCTAAACAGAAATTAAATTACCTTATTGCTTATTCACCACAAAATTATAGCACCTGACTTTTCTGGGTGCAGAAACAATTTCCTAGGATTAGACACAAAATATGATTATGATTTAAAATGGACTTTTCAGAAATGTACCCCTTTTTTTTCCAGTTCATTTTCTGTTCTGACTAATTTCAGTAACATCAACCACAGAACGGGGTACTCTGTAACTAGAACTCACTTCATTTCTTTACATCTCCTACAACAAAGTATTTTTTTCCACTGTAAGACCTTTATTACCTAGCATTTAATGTAAATTAAATAAATCATTGCATAGAAACTGACAAAGCTTCGTATTCATTCCACTTCCTTTCCAATTGTGGAACAACATTTCATTTTCTTATCTCTTCCTCCTCTGTTTTTTTCTTCTTGCATTTTTTACCCCTCTTTGTACTCTCATTTCATTGATCTCCACCCTAGCAAAATCCCATAGAGAGAAACAGTCCTGCTAACACCTACCATCCCCATCCCAAAGTGGTATGATAGTTTCCCTTTAAATTAAACTACTTTACTGTGCTTTTTATAAGTATTATCTGCTTAAGATCTGTCTATTCTGTTTGGTGAAATGCTCTCCAGAATGGGATCTCATATTATTATGATTCTTACAATGTGTGTAAGAAAAGGAACAAAACCTCATGTTAAATTCATGAGATACTTGTACATGAGACTTGCTCATGGCAGCGATTTATTATGTAAGGTAAATAACACATTTATAAATGAAACATGTATGTAACTTTTAAAATTTATGTAATTAGTTAATTTGTCCATGTATTCTTTTATAATTTCCAGTATAACTATTATAATTAATGCTATTTTAAGAGAAAATGAGTGTAAAATTGCATATGTACTTGAAGGAACAGACTTCATTTAAGCAGGAGGTGGTAAGTGAAATAATTGAACATCACATTGTAGTTAAATTTGCCTACTGCTTCTTTCTTTTAACAGTCATGAAGTAATATGGAATTAAGTCCTTTAAACTTTGATATGAGATTAATTTCATGTCAGTGTACCTTGGCCAAAGATAAAAGAAAGAGTGCTAGAAATGGGTCTTCCTCACAAAACAACTTCTGCTAGTAGAAATTATTTTTTTTATGGGAGTTTCACTTTGCACATGTAAAAAGGCAGGGTTGCAAAGTGTCATAAACCATCAGGCCTCAGTACAGGTTTTACAAACATTTCAAAATCCTTATGTCTCCATGAGGCCCTTTCCTTGGAATAGAAAGGACATGGCTGCCTTGAGATTCAAATGTCTCCACTGGGTGACCTCAAAAAGCTAAGAAGACAGGCCTGGGTGTGGGAAGGGCATTGAATTCTCAACTGTGAACACTCTCCTGCCCCTGCCCTGTCCCTAATGTGCCTGCTCCACTGTCCAGGACAACACTGGAACAGCCTAGATGAGTACTTCCATATATCTCTGGCAGCAAAGCCAGCTGAGGAAGTTTTGATCTTGCCTTTTTTTCTTTCTTCAATCCCATTCTTGTGCCATAACTCTCAGGTCCCATTTCTTTGCCAGTGCAGCTGTGCATTACAGCACATTACAGGTCTGGGATAAAGAATTCTTCTGACAAAGAGGGGTTTTCCTCCCCTTCATACAATAGAGTGCAGGTCATTAGCACTCATTTTTATATCTTGAAATATTCTTTGCTGACTAGAAACAGTTGATTTAGAGGTTCAGGGTTCTGCTGAGGTCTTGTAACATGTGGGTGGCCTCTCCTGCAGATGAAGTGGAAGACAGTTTGAGGCCACTAATTATTGTGAAGTCATTGTAGGCCCATCACAAAGCACCATCTGAGCCTGAACAAGTAGGGCTATGGAGCAGAGATGGAGGCCAAATGTGTGTCAGCAAACAGGGTTAGGAGAGGATGAGTTTTGGAATAAGATGGGTGATGTGGAAGTTACAGCAGAATGGAATGAAAAGTAGAGCCATGGTATTTCACATGAGATAGAGCTGAGATCCTGTAGAATAATTTAACAAGAATTATTAATAGTTTGTGCTTATTACATAATTTCCCCAGTAGACACCTCCAGCTGGACAGCACTGTTATCCATTAATCTTTTTCCTATATTGGGTTAAGTCTCCCTGTGTTTCTGACTATCTCAGGGTACCCTGACAGAATTTCACTTAAAGTTCATGTAATACTGATTTCTACTGAATCATGTTGTATAACAGTTTGCTTGTCTATCTTATACAGCACAGAGCTCATGTAACGCATTTAAGATGCTGACAAGTTCTCCTCCCCTGGGAAGGATGGGGTGCTTTAAAGTTATTAAGATTTCAATCTGAAACAAGAAATGGTGCCTTACAATGAAAATAGTCCCATTGATTTTGTGTAGCTTTTTGACTGAAAGGTTGTTCCAAAGAAAATACTTTTGGGAAAAGTGAGGAGATTGAGAGGAGAAGGAATATTTCTGCTGATTGATACAGTTTAGGCATTTAGCCACTTATAAAGTACTTCTTGTTAAGAAGGAAAAAACCAGAAGATAAATAGGAAAATCTCATGGATAATTATCGATAAGCCTCAACATAGTCCCTGACTGAACTTCCCTACTATTTCTATGTGGAAATTTGTTGCTCTTAGTAGCATGTTAGAATTTTATTTACAAACAAACAAAAGCCAGACAAACAAAACAAACAACAACAAAACAACAATCATTTGTATTGTAATCCTAGAAAGCACAGGACCTGTGTGAGATCCAGTGGAGTTGTATTGAGGTGTTCCAATGTGGTTGCAGTTAAATTTATCTTCCCCACTGTGTGGAATGTGCACAACTGGACTTGTCTCTCTGTTTTAATGGGATATGAAACCAGTTACCTCTCTACCCATTTGAGTTGGAAAGTCATAAAGAGACTAGTCCACCAGTAAATTGCCAAATGCACAAGAGAGGTTTCTCTTTAAAACTAACTTTTTAAAAGAGTTTATAGCAGATAACCAGCACGACATATGAATACAACTAGGATGGATGTTAAAGCACTTGAAGTATGCATCAACTTCAGCAACAGCCATGACATTCTTGTTTATATAAAATTATTTATTCCTTCAGCTAGTGAGTATTTCTAGAAGAAAAACCTACCGGGCTGACTTGATTTTTGTAGTTTTGAGGAAGATAATAACTTATAATTGCTGGAAGACTTCTACAATGGCACACTTCAAAGCTGAAAAAAACTTGTGTTTGTCACAGGTTTTGTTGTATTACTTCTTGTTTTTCACTAATCATGACCTCAAAAGATACTTCAATGCATACTATATATTATTGATGACAGAACTATGCAAAGAAAAGGTTAGAAAAGGGATAGAAAAAACACAGGCAGGAGATGTTAAGAGCAGGACTCCAAGTCTGCACCTCATTCCACATTTAGTCACAAGCCTCAACTTCATTCTCCTCAGTCTGACCTGTTGATGCCTCTGAAAGACCAAGTCTGTAAAAGCATGAACTGGGCTAAGGAGTAGTTTAATTTCTGCTTAGACTGCCAGAATTCATTCAACCTTATCTATGGAAATCACCCTCTATGTATCCAGAGAAAAATGGAATGAAAGATGGTTAATCCCAGTATGAATAATCTGCATATCAAAAATACTATTCTCATACCTCATCCAGAAAAACTACAGTGATCATTAACAAAATATGGTAACTATGTTGACAGATCTGACAGTAAATTACATTCATCTCCTGTGTTTCTACAGTTTCAAGAGGAATAACGAGCCTTAACTCATTATCAACAAACAGAAAGGCTAAATGGCCTCAATGCTAAACATCTCCTTTTCTTTTAGAATCCTTCAGAACAGAATCATGCTGACCAAGAAACACACCATGTACTTTTAAGACAATCCCTTTGTCAGAGATTTTTAACTATGCAGTTTGTACCATTCTGTTTCACTTGAGCTTTGGGTGACTTTCAGAAACAGGTTCACTTTAGTGGTGACAGATTTTCTTTTCTAATTTGTCAACTTAGAAGACTGACCTTCACATAACAACATCCTGCCCATAATAAATATTTCTGAAACCTATCATTTCAACTTCTTGTTTTAAGTCTAGCTTTAGGGCTCACATTTGAAAAGGAGTTGAAAAAATGTTAGTTATTTAGTAAAGATCCAGATAAATTATTTGGCATCTGAAAAAATGGTTTACACTCATAAGATTAATGGAAAATAATCTTTTTCTATCCTAAAGAAAGGTTAAGAATTTGTCTTCTATCTACAGGGAAAAAAAAAGGAGCACATATTGGAAAGTAGGGAACTTTTTAACCTGAGACAAATATTAGAAGATTTTCCATTTGTTATTATTATAATACACAATATGAATATTATGTAATTTAAAACGTGCTATTTGCCAACAGCATTTCTGCATACAGAGATCGGGTGACAAAAACCAATGAAAGATTTTGAGAGGTCAACAAAAGGAATGTGAGTGGCCATTGGTACAGGAGGACATGACAGTTGGAAAGAAAGGTAACTGTTATATTGCCTATATATGACATAGCTATAAAAAGTGCAGAAAATCAAGGAAATTAAAGTGAAGCTGATGCAGATGTTGACAGGTCAGGAAAAGTATATATGAAATGGATGACTGTGAACTAAACAAATAGATGCTTGCAGTGAAAGAACTTGACAAAAATGGAAATACTGCAAACCTGGAGAAATGGAGGTGTGCAAATAGCTAGATAAGGAAAAGAAGTGAATATGACAGTATTGTATTAGATGTTCGGTTTGAATTTTTAATTACGATATTTAGTGGATAGTGTTCCTAGTAGGAAAGCAGGCCTTCACTTGCTGCAACAGCAATACTTAAAAACATTGTACAACAATTAAAAAAGTAATTTCTGAAGATGTCTGATATTGTAGATGCCCTTATCTGAGTGCATGTTCAGGAACTGAAAAGAGATTTTTCAGTCCTCAGACTCATCCCTGCACCACATTCCATCTAGGGACAACAGCACTGGTAAACAATTGTAAACTAGAGAATTATTCTTTCTATCCACAGTTCAGTGTTTATGTAGAATCATAGATCTGTTTTGGTCAGGCGAGAACTTAAGGATCACCAAGGCTAAAAATTAACTCGTCACTGCCAGGTCACAACTAAACCATGTCGTCAAGCTCCACAACCACATGTCTTTTAAATGCTGCCAGGGTTGGTGACTCAACTACTTCCCTGGACAGCCTGTTTCAGTGTTTTACAAGCCTTTTGGTGAAGATCTTTGTCCTAATACCCAACCTAAACCTCCCCTGGTGAAACTTGAGGGCATTTCCTCTTTTCTATTGCATGTTACATGGGAGAACAGACCAACCTCCACCTTGCTACAATCTTCTTTCAGGCAGTGTAGAGAGCAAGAAGGTCTACCCTCAGCCTCCTTTTCTCCAGGATAAACAACCCCACTTCCTTCAGCTGTTCCACATATCACTTGTTTTCTACACCTTTCACCAGCTTTGTTGCCCTTGTCTGGTCACATTTCAGAATCTCCATGCCCTTCTTGTAGTGAGGAGCCTAAAACTGAACACAGTATTTGAGGTAGGGTGTCACCAGTGCCAAGAACAGGGGCACAATCACTTTTCTAGTCCTTCTGGCCACACTGTTTCTGATACAGGCCAGGATGCTTGTTGATCTTCTTGGCCACCTTGGCACACTGCTGGTTCATATTCATCCAGTTGTCAACTAAAATTCCCAGGTCTTTTTCTGCCAGGCAGCTTTTCAGCCCCCCAGGCCTGTAGCATTGTGGGGGCCTGCGAGGGCTGAGTGTCAGAAGGAGGGGGGCAGCCTCTTCTCAGTTGTGCCCTATGATAGGACAAGGGGGAATGGATGGAAGTTGGAGCACAGGAAGTTCCACTTCAACAGGAGGAACTTCTTTACTGTAAAGGTTACAGAGCACTGGAATGGACTCCCCAGAGAGGCTGTGGAGTCTCCTCTCATGAGTTCCTTTGTGACCTGTGCTAAACTAGATTATAGTATATGGTCCTGCTCTGGCAGGGGGGTTGGACTCAAAGATCTCCAGGGTCCCTTCCAACCCCTGACATCCTATGATCCTGTAATCCTGTTGTAGTTACTCGAGGGCAGGACCCGGCACTTAGCCCAGTTGAAACTCATTCCATTCCTACATAAGATATGTTGAAAAAAATGGTAAGATTTAAAAAAGAAAAAAAAACACTTGAGAATCCACCTCTCTCCTAACATTTTCCCAGTGATTCTTTAGGCTTGCTGTTGAAATGTAAATATGAGATTGAACTTTATCTTTCATTGTTTTCTCATTACTGGATCTCATTAGACATTTTGTTCTTGATGTTCTTGGAAGGAGCTATAAGCCAGGAAACTTTTACTTATGTGTGTCTGTAGCTGCTGATCGGGCACTATATTAACCTTCTGATTGATAAACTATTTGGATCTTATTGATGCTTTCACAAACAGTTTGTCCATATTCCAAGTTATTTTGAAGACCCTTTTTGAATCCCTTCTAACTTTTTGCACTGCACAGCATGACAATAATATTCAAGTAATGGTCTCAATAATACTAATTACAGAGATAAATACCAGCTCTTCAGTAATCTTAGTATTTGCCGGCTTAAGCATCCAGGAATCACAGTTATTTTCTTATCTATAGCACTGCGCAGAATGATGATGTTTAATTATCTCATTTACAATGACCCCATAGCCTTTCTCTCTGTAAACATGTTTTGGAATGTGGTCTCCCATTTTGCTCTTAGATCTTGTTTTTGTCTCTGCAAAATGTATTATTTTCAAAAAATACATCTTCTGGAACAATCAGATTACTGTGCATAGCAGCTCTATTGAGTGTTACTTGGCATTCTGATTATTTTAATCTTTTTATTTTCAGACTGCATATATATAGAATTCAGCATTTATTAATCTGTTTTACATGTTTGATGTTGTTTACAGCAGTGAGGGGTAATTTACATCCATCAGATTAAAACAGATGGATTAAAGTTGTGTGTCTGAGGCAGCTGGTGCTTTCTATTGTTTGCTCTGTAGCAGATCTTGGTGCTACAAATGGCAGGACTAGCTGAAGCATACATGAACCAGTTTCTGAGCTGAAATGTTTACAGTGACATGACTGTGCTGCAGCAGGTTTGGGGATATTCCACCTTCCTGTCCAGAAACAGCAATCAAGGAACATATATAGGTGGTTATCTTGTGGCAGGAACATCTTTGGTCACTAAGTTGAATCCATCAATATTCACAAGTCAAAACTGCAAAATCTATAATTGCCATGTTTTAGGAATAATAATGTAATGTGCACCCTTTGCTACACATGCTCCTTCCATCCAGAAAGTATGCAGAAGGGTAATAACACTTTATATGGTTTTGTTCTGGATTTTGCCATTGACTTGTGATGCTGGATGAGAACTGTTTCTATGTGGAGATAGCTGATATTCAGTGATAGAATATGAGCTAAGGGCATGGGATTGTGTTTGGGCTCCGTGGATGAAAATGTTACTGTCAATGCAGCTGGCTTTGAATGCTCTCTGTTTGCATACAAATACACCTTTTTACTGTTTCATTTGAGGTAAAGAGTGTGCATGCCTGAAAAATAATGAATTATCTGCAGGTGCAAAGATAGGATTTTGCCAGCTGAATGTGTTGTCATTGAAGTGCTAATGGAGTGGGCCTCAAGGTTTTGTTCCTATAAAGCTGTTTAATGCTAGGATGTAACAAGAAGGTGCATAAGAAAATCAGGACTTCAGAAGCATGGCCAGAAAAGTTATGTGTTTGCAGACCAAATGACTCTCACAGTCCATGTGACATGTGGACTGTACTTTTTGATCCTCTTTGCACCAGCAATTTGAATATTAAATAGTGAATCTTAAATTAAAAAAAAAAAAAAAAGTTTTCAACTTATAAATAGTATTCAGGAAATGCTAGATAAGGGTCAGAGAAGAATCCTAGTGACCAACTATGGTGATAACTGATAGCAAATACACTTAGATATATTAAGATTAGAATAACTGTGTCATAAACCAGATGTTTTCAATGAATTATGATTAAATTGATATAGATACTTACATTTTGATTTGATGACATGATAAAGGTATACCTTCAAAAAGCAACCAACTATTTCATTGCTTTAACATTACAATAAATTTTGGATATTATTTAATTTGCAAAAAACCCAAACAAACCAAAAACAAGCCTATT
>JANHGL010017356.1:18757-36957 GCA_024611195.1 Ceyx melanurus
CCTGGATCTGTTCCTGGGCGACTTGGTCTAGGTGCCCCTGCTCTGGCAGGGGGGTTGGACTAGATGATCTTCTAGCTCCCTTCCAACCCCTGGCATTCTGTGAATCATCCTTAACTCATTTGTATTTTGACACCAACACGTCTATATACCTGTTGAATATAGCACATGGCCTTTATGACTCTGTGATATTCAGTTGATTTGAGCACAGAGATTTGTATTCATGGAAGAAAAAGATAACATTTTTTCTTACAACTGAATTATTTTTAAGTAAAACCAACTTGTCTCATACATATAATCTGAAAGTATCAAATCAATTTTATTCTTTGTCAAAACACTTTCACTTCAAACAAAATGACCTATTACCCTTATATCTAATGAATAAAGATTAATTGTCTTCAAAGTCAAAGTCAAATTATTTTCCTGTCATTTTACCTTGTAGTCCCTACAAGAAACTTTATCTTATTCAGATTAGATCTTGTTGACTACAGCTCCAGGTACTTGCTGTTCTACTGAAAATACTGAATTTTTTAGCTAATCTGTGTATATTTCAAGCATATACTTAAAGTTAAGTATTTGCTAGAATACCTTCCTAAAATAAGGACAAGTGGTTTGATTGGTTTTAGATCCAGGGTGGAAATAGTGTGTGTTTTTCAGAGCTACTTCTCATCACTAGAGAACAGATTAATATTCATGTCTAAAAAAGGAAGTCTTATTTGGATAACATTTCAAGAGACAGTCATGCAGGCTGAAGTGCTCGGCGCAGTTGTGCATGGAGAAGTTGCCTGGTAGATGTCTATGATGTTATATTTTATTCCAGTCTGTGTGAAGTACACTAGTTTTCTGGCCTGAGACTGGCTAAGGCTTTTAATGACCTTTTGCCCTTCCTGGAGTTGTGAATGGACTGAAATTTCAGTGTATTTGGAGATGGGTTATTAATATGAAAAAGAGTTCTAAAAGAATTTGTAAGTAGCTTTAGGCAGACCAACAGCAGTTTCTCTTCAATATCATCTGGTTTATTATCTGAAAAGACTTCATGTTTCATCTAGCATTTGTATGAGCCATGGTACCTTGTTGTAACTTGGTTGTAACATGGTAACTTGTAACTTGTTTCATTGTGGAAGTATTTTATAATTGTTAAAATGTTAATCATACATTTATTTATTGCAAAAAAATACTTAGGCTTGTGTTAAAATATGGTATTTCTAAATTAAAATAATTTATCTTAATTATTTTTGTAAGCAGTTTTCAAAAATAAAGTTAAAGTTTATTTTAAAAATAAAGTTAAAATAAAGTGTTAAAGTTTAACACTGGAACAGGTTGCCCAGAGAGGCAGTGGATCCCCATCCTTGGAAGTTTTTAAGGCCAGGCTGGATGGGGTTCTAAGCAACCTGACCTAGGTGTCCCTGACCTTGGAAAGGAGGGTTGGTACTAGATGATCTTTAAGATCCCTTCTAACCCTGACAATTCTTTGATTCTATTTAGAATTATTATTAGTTTTTTAAGTTTTAGAAATCCAAGGGATACACTTTTCTTAAACAAATGTATCATTATGCAAAGCGAGTCACCTACTTCAGTGTTCCTTTTGGAGTTGTTTTATGTTCTCAATTGTGGAGAATATCCAGCTTAATTCATAAACTGTGAGTTTATGTTATAAAATGGCTATGAAGTTTAAGTTATTTTGCTTTTCATAAAAAATGAAAATAGTGGATGGACCTTTGAGGCAAGAAGCATTTAAAAAGCAGTATATTGATAATAGTTCTTATTCAAGTTTTGTTTTCCTTTTTAACTAGTTATAAACTAAAATAAACTAGTTTTAAACTAAAACTTGTTTTACTAGTTATAAACTTTCTTCAAAGTTTAAAGGTATTTTTTAATTGTTAATGATAATTGCATAATCATCTCTCACTTTTATTGTGATGAAGACTACAAGGAGACTCGTGAGCCTGAAAACCTGAGGATTTGTGAGCCTGAGCCTAATTATTTTTTCCAAATACATCAGTTGGTGTTGTAAATGAAAATACTTCCACCACCAAACCTTATTTTTCTTACCAGCTTAAACTACCATAGATACAATATGATTCTTCCCCAAATTTTACATGGCAGGATATGTTTACACACAAAAAGGATAATACTAAATGAAGGGAAAAAAGGTGTGGAGGTCTCTGCTTGTATTGAAGCCAGACATTAAACTCAGACTTTGGAACAGGAAGGATATGATCGTGTTTCCAGTGTTTCATGACATGTCCTTTAAGCAGTAAAGTTCCACACTGATTTTAAAACAGAAATAGACAAACAAACAAACAAAAGTTTATATTCTACCAAAATACTAAACTGTTGATAACAAGGTCTTTTCAGAATTAACTCCTAGATTTTTATGGTAGGTCATCCCCTAAAATACTGCATGTGCTTCTTCCATATACATTTATATAGCTCAGATAAGATCAGAGTGATTTTACTCTTTTACAGTTTCACCCTCTTATTTCATTACTTTTATGTACCAATTATATAACTCTTGTATGAAACATTTTCTGATGTGACTTTTACCAGTATTACAACAGTGATTTTCCATTTACTTACATTTTTTCCTTTTTTTTTTTTTTTTTGCATAATGAAAAGCACCTGCAGTCTTTTTAAAACAATAACAATGTTCTTTTGTATGGAAGAAAATGTAACAAATATAGTTCAGATTTAGTCAAAATTTAATATCAATTTTAAGTTGTATCAAACCTTCTTATGTCTCTAAAACTTTAACACCTGGCCAAAAATATATACCCAGATTTTGCCATGCAAAATTACCACTTTTACTATTTATTCTATGGCATAATATTTCTGAATTTTATTGATTTTCTTGTTCAGTTTTAAACTATTACCGTTTCCATCATCCATACTGTTGCATATGAAAAAAAAAATTAAAAAATCTGTATATTGGGATATTCACATCTGATGTGATACAGTGGGACTGAGGCTTCCATGTGCAACAGATGAGAAGCTGGGTCCAATGTGGGTTTTTTACACCCCAGCAAATATGGTAACCACGTCTCATCCTTGCAAAAAAATGCAGTGCTCTGCAAAGAGTAGTGACATTGTTTGGCATCTTAAGAAGTTGTGTGTTTCTTGGTGGAAGAACTAGAAAGTCCTATAGGAAGGATCCTGCTTTTCATTCCAGTCATGGCTCCAATGCAGTGGTCTGTATCACCTTTCTGCTGGCGTTGCTACGAGGCTGCTGGAAGTTGTTGTTTGGGATTGCACAGAAATGGTGTGCTGCTCCTCTGCTGCTTTGGGAAGGCTACAATTGAGAGTTCCCCTGAAAACTCAGTCGTAACACTGCAGTCACCAGCTGACATGAAAAGCCTGATACTTTTTAATTTTAAAACTCTCTGTACTGACTCAGGTATTTGGGTTTCTTTTTGTTTAGATAAATAATGGACCTTATTTTTATTTAATAAGGAGAAAAGGACAGAAAGAGTTGCCTATTTTGTTTCACATTGATTCAATGGAAATGGCTATTCATTATTGCCAAGCTTTTGTTCAGGATTCACTAGCCCATCTCATCTCAGTGCCTGCTGAACTACAATCTTAAAATAATTGCAAGACTCTTGAGAAATGTGATCTTTCAAAACAAATTCTAGAATGCTATTATATCAAATGCAAGCAAATAATTAAATGAATCATTGTTTTTCACCTAGCAGTCATTGTGGAGTTATTGTATAATAAACCCATCTGAGTGGAAGGAGAGAAAATAAAACCTGTAGGGATATCAAGTAAATATGCTTGAAATTTCTAGAATTCACTTAGATTGAAAGAAATCCAAGAAAGAATGATGCCTTATTAATAATATTTATTAGAAAATTTCTTTTATTACACCTGTCCTTGCCACTGTATTGTCTTTCCACTTGAGATAAATCCAGGAATCTTCTTATTTATCACCTGGCTGATGGTAGCTGCTGATTTGAACATGCACAAATCTAATTCCTGGACTCCTCCATGAGTTCATTTTCTACTGCTACTGCTGCTAGTGAAAACTCTGCCTTCAGCCTCAATATTGAAATAATAGAATCATAGAATATATTGGGTTGGAAGGGACCAAAGGTCATCTAGTCCAACCCCCCTGCAATAAGCAGGGACATCTCTAGCTAGTTCAGGCTGCTCAGAGCCTCATCAAGCCTGGCTTTTAATGCCTCCAGGGATGGGGCCTCCACCAAATCTCTGGGCAACCCATTCCAGTGACCTATCACCCTCAAGAAATATCTGCCCTTTTCTAGCTTAAAGCCTTGGCCCCTTGTCCTGTCACTACAAACCCTTGTGAATATACCCTCCCCTGCTTTTTTATAGGCCCCTTTCAGGCACTGGAAGGTCCCTCTGGAGCCTCCTCTTCAGGTTGATCAACTCTCTCAGCCGGTCTTCATTGGAGAGGTGCTCCAGCCATCCAATAATTTTCATGATTATAAATTAAGTAAATGAAGTAGGAGGTGCTCTAAATATAAAGTAAATGAAGTAAGAGAGTATGACCATGCAAGTAAGGTGTGAGATGTGGAATCATAGCACCTGAACTCCGAATCCTGCTCTGACATACACTAGTTCTTAAGGCAAACTGTTCTACTCGTGTACTAATGAGGCCAGTCTGAGGAGTGGGTGGTAGTTACAGCTCTTAGTGACTATGGTAGGATTAGAGATGCTTGATGTCTTCCAAGCCAAGCTCCCACATGCTGGAATTATAGTCCTATGTGCCATAAGGCACAGCATCGTTCTGTTCGTGGAGCAGGACAAGGCCATCATTCAAGTTTCTTCCCATCAACCTTATGGCTGTGAAAGGACACAGTCAGAGTCCTACAGATGTTGCTTGGGTAGCAGATCTGAGAGAACTGACAGTCACTTTTCTCTGACCAGCACTACCCCTGTTGTAGTCACTTGGTTTCCTCTCACCCTGTGTTTTTTTCTCACAGTCAAAATCTTCCTTTTCCCATCTCGAGCAGGAGAGCCAAGGCCAGTCCTTGCAGTAAGAGAATGGGCAGTTTCAGCAGCACCTGGTAGGAGAGAGGGGGAAGTGAAGGGTCACCAGGGCAAATAGCAAAGGACTCCATAGGACCCAAAAGTAACTTGTGGCATGAGTCTGCTGTGGAAGCAAAAGTTATCTTGCTTCACATCAGGCTGATAAATTGGAATTTTCAATAGCTTATCCCCCAGTTTCTAATGTAATTTGTTACTAGAATATGCAACTGGGGCATGAAGGTTTCTAGGTATCAATAATAATGCTTTATACTTGTAAAGTAGGTGTTTCTTGCTTTGGAAACGTAAATTAGTGTGACCATGCAACAGCTATTATTTTGAGACAAGTTACTGCTTATAGTTTTCTTTACTGGGGGGAATCAAGGCATATATGCATGAGATTTGCCTCAGGTCAAGAAAAAATATGCATCTAGATTTTCAGTGATTTTATTTTAACAGAATGGTATATAGTGATATATCAGAACATGTGACACTATCTACTGCATTGAGTTATATGTGGTATTTCTCAGCTTTGTAGCTGTCACTACCCTTTCAAACCCTCCAAGCTAGAAACACACCAGCTGTGCTTTAACTTTGGCTTCCAAGAGTGGATATGACACATTTTACAGCTCTGCATGATTTGTGGAACAGGGACACTGCATGTGTGGTGCCATAATACTTATCAGCAATAGGCAATATTTATATATGACAGAAGTGACAGGAAAGACCCAGGAATTCACACTGTGTGGCAGGAAATAAAGATCGGATGCAGTCTGAAATTAATTAACATCACTCTTCTGACCAGTCATTAAATTGGAAATATTTATAACAGAAGTGAAGTCTGTCGCAGAAAAAAGATTACAAGAATACACATTAATGCCTTTTGACTGCTGTAGCTTCACACATTAACTATCTGGGTAAGTGTTACTGTTATATTCTGAATATTTCAACTAAAAAATAAGAACCATTTAATCATATCATGAATGGAATATAACTTATAACATAAAAAGCTAAAAATGCAAAATATAAAGGGTTTGCCACATTATGTGCCAGTGACTGTCAGTGAGGTGCTGAAAACATTTTTGTGTAGAAACAAAGTGAACCAATTCTAGCATATTTCTCTGCTGGGTAATATCACATGTGCCTGAATAAGTTATTAGGCTTCCTTCAGTTTGGCAAATGTATTTCAGCTGTCAGATTGTATCTAAAGGCAGCAACTCACATTTTTGTTTTTAGTCTCAAATTACACATGACATTTATTGTTAAACTCAAGGTGCCTCCATACAAAACCAATTCACTCATTGCATCTGTGCACATTCTAGTGACTAATAGATAAGCAATTTACATGGCCTGTGGCTTCTAGTTCAGTCATTGGCTTTTAACAGAAATCACTGCCTTGGAAGCAAAAAAAGACCTTTAAAAGGATTGAAACAGTCATACATAATTAAGATTTTCTGCCTGTATATGTATGCTCTGATACCAGCACATAGAGAAAAAAAAATCTGCAAGGATTTTGCTTCTTTCATGATTAAAAAAAATTAAAAATACTGTTTTCAGTTTATGTATTTGCTCATGGAGAAACAGTTTATATGCTGCTTGGCTAGGGAGAGCTAGGAAAAAGAAGGAAATCAGTGGAATACTTGTAGAAAATGGAGTAGTACTAACACCCCTTTGTAGTTCTTTAGTCAGCTTTGATTTTATTCCTTGCTGAGATTTAATGGGCTTGTACTGGGATATTGGCTAGGATTCACTGTCTGCAGATGCAAACAGTTAATGACCACCTCCTGTCTCGCATCTGTGGCCTAAAGGAAATTGCATCAAAATCATAATGGTGTATCTTTGATAGGGTGGAGGAAAAGAGAAGAAAGATGATTCACATTCTTATGTCCACTGTCTGGTATTTCCAGGTGCTGATAGACCAGTTGCATGTTGAAATGATTTAGTGAGGTTTGAAGAACACTCACTGAAGTGTTGGTAAGTTGTACTATGTCATATTAATAATATTTTGTTTTCAAATAACAATATTACTTTTACAATGCTGAAGTTAGGTGAGATGTCCACCTACAGTGTATTTGATTTCTTCCAGAATTACATCCCCTCTCTTTGATTAGCCTCATGATGACAGCCTTTCTGCACAAATTGTAGGGGAGCAGCATTCAATCATCTCCTTACTGTGAAGGAGGAAATAGTTCTCATGAGTCAAACTCCACATACTCTGAAATTATTACACACTCCTGAAAGACTGGAAACACTTGATGAAATCTGCTTGATATCAGTAGAGAATTGAAGTTCTCACATCCAGTGGCTAAATAAAAGCAATTGGGTAAAGGGAAACTCATCTGGGCATGAAAGACCCGGCTCACTTTTTCACAAAATTATTTAGATGTCCTGTTTCAGGAGGGAGTTCAGGTTTGGGAAACCTCAAGTACTTAGTACCTACAGAGAGATGGGTTTAGAGGGATATACACTCTTTTATTTAAATTTAGGTAGTCTCTGTGGCTCCCCTCCCATTATAAATTTTTGAGTGCTCTTCATCACCTCAAGACAATCTACAGATTCATCTGCAAAGGCACAATGTTGCAAGGTGGACATTGGAGCAATGAACGCTGCACAATGTACAGAAGTGCTTTTTGTGTGCTGTGTCCTTCTTTCCTCATTGCTTTGCAGTGTTGTCCAATCTCATTCATTCAGTCCTCCAAGGCAGGACCTTCAAAGATTTCCCTGCTTTGCAGTCTGTAACCTTGACACATTAGATATAACAAGCGCCTGGAGACCAAAGGTTCTCATGCTCAGTAAATCCTTTGATACTTGTTACCATCTGTCAATCATGATACTGATACATCTTCCTACTTCAGGCAATTTAGAACTTTCCAATAGGCCACTTGAGTTTACAGCATCTTTTAAAAAATTATCTGAAAGGAAAAAAGTTCATGAAAAACAGAAGGCAAATAGCTCTCACTCCAGTGAGTGTTTTTCAGTAGCTTATGTCTGTCCCAGTTAGCTGTCATGAAGCCACTGGGCAAAGGTTCGTTTGCATTTACATTGAGTATTTGATTATTAACCTAGAGCTTGTACAGCTACACATTATGTTTGTCAGTGGGGATGAAGCTGACATATTAGGAACTTCAATGTAAAAAAGAATGTAAATGCTGGTTTAATATGGGGCAGCAAACACAAATGCTTTGCTCATATACAGCAAACAGATGCATTATTAAATGTAAGCACAAATGAGTAAACTAGGAGCACAATCTGTCTTTCTTATTGCTCTTTCCAAATGTTCTTCATCATAGAAATAAAAATAAATCATTAAATAATCAGTAAATATCAGTATATGAAGTATTAAATATCTAGCAGAAGAGCTATGTCAGGACAGGAGGAGGACAGGTAACAGTCATTAACTGCAGAAAAGACATTTGAGAGGCAAGGATACATCTAGAAGTATTCATGGGCAGCAAAAAGCATCAGAGAAAGATGAGAAAGTTTTTAAATGTTCATAGCTATATGAAAAAAAATATATATTTGAAAGCAATGAATCTGATGAATGAAATAAATTAATTAATATTAATTAATTTATATTAAATAAATTATTATATGGCATTAATCTTCTCAGTCCCTTTTTTGACACTGGTGCACTCACTGGAATATACTAATTTGTGAAGAGGAAAATTAGACCTATAGATAAGAAGTTTGAAACAATTATTAAGACAAAAGTAAACAGCTTTACTTTAGTACTCACCTTAGGTTATGAGCAAGTGTAAGGAAGAAAGAAGACTCCACAAGTGAATAGCTTAATGGTACATTATATTGAGTATTTTATGGTCTGCATGCTATGAGAAATGGGGAATAAAGTCAAGAGGTCACAGAAAAGTCAAAGTTTTGATGGCCCTGAAGGTAAGAAATCTTATAATTGAAGAGAGAGGGAATTCTTATTTTGTTAGCAAAAAATGGATGCTGTTGCCTATCACTAAATCTTCAGACATTGATGGAATATTACTCAGTTTATAAACCTTTTCTGGGAAGGACTTTCTAGACAAATAGGCAAGTCGGAAAAGGGTAGAGGCACTTAGCTGTCAACACAGCACTGTCTCTTCAAGAATTGTGTATGACTTCAAAGCAAATCATCTCACAAGTGCATAGATCAATGTGTTAATAGATAAAGCAGAGTCTGGAAAACAGAAAGATCAATGATTTTAAACATCCATCTACAAGAAGCTGGAAAAAATACCTGTTATTCGGGGGGACTTTAATCTGGAAAACATATTCAGGAGGGCTCATACTGTCGGTATTAGGAATTTTTTAGGAAGTAAAAATAAATTTTTAACCAAGAGCTCTTCAGGGTAGAATTTTGCACTCAATTCCTATTCTCAGAAAATATTTTGTTTTTCACAGAATTAGTAATAAGTGATTACTTAAGTGCAAATGATCAAAAATAGATTAAATTTTTGAAAAAAGAAGACTTTACAAACAGGTGATATTCATGCTCAGTTTTAAAGGTCAAACTTCACAGAGCAGAAAACAATATGTCAAATTATTTGTGAAAAGGATTTAAACAGAAAAATGGGAAAATTAATTGCTGTAGCATTTTTTTACATTTTCTACCAAAATAATTTCACCTTCATGTATCATTTGTATGTTCTGGCAAGTTCATCTACATTTACTTGCATAAACAAATGGCAGGACTTCATCACCTACTGTATCATTACTAAAATACCTGCAAAAGACTGGATTCAACACTGATTGAGGCAAATTTATGTGGACATTGTGACTATTCAGATTCACAATTACCTTCAAGTAATACTTTGCCTTTTGCAAATTTGAACTTTACATTTCATTACTAATAAAACAAATTAATACTCAGCTAAGATGAATTAGTATCATGAAAAAAAAATCTTTTATCCAGTATGAATGCTTTACTTAATAATATATATTTTTTTTATCTACTATATTAATATTTTCTCCCTAATACCCTGGTCCCACTTTGATCAGTAGATAACAACTCCATACAGTAGTAAATGGCCGTTTAATTTTATCATAAGAACTAACCATATTTGCCTAGCAAGATTTATGTGCCATCGCTTTAAACAGTTTCAAAATAATGATTTAATTTGTTTTTTCTTACTTACCGATAATCATCTAAGTATCTTTTCCACTGTTTTTATTTATTATGGAGACTTTCTCTTTATCCTCACTTGAAAGCCGGTACTGTTTTCATCTTCCTAAAGAAAATCTGGGTTCCAGCTATTCATAAGTTGTAAAAAAAACCTAATAATATGCACTGTGGATTGTTGTTTGGGCTGCAGTTTCATATACACAGGTGGAGATATGTAGCTTTATTTGTACTATCAACTTCAATTATGCTGTTAAGATACCTTAGACTACATATAAATTTGAAGGGTTGTAATATTATGATCTACTGAAGACACTAAACTTATCCAAATCCATATTCTAATGAAATCTAAATATGCTGTTGTCAAGCACTGTTAGATAAACCACAAATATATTGCTCCCGGGGAGAACAGATTTGTTCTTTTAGTTTACTGTGAAGTCCTGAGAAGGAAACCTGTCTGTGAGGGGAAAAAGAGAGCAGGTTCGAGAAAAGTGTTAAAGATGTTGCTTTTTTTTTTCCCTGGGAATGTGTCCCAGTACAATGCTCAAGTGGTGCACTTTTCAAGTCTTAGCACATTTATTTGCTCACTTTTTTGAATGAATTTCACATATTTGATTTCTTAACAGTCTCTAACAGTTTTGCTGTGTTTTCTTCCTGGATTTCCAGTCCGGAATTTTCACATATGGGAGAAAATGTTTGCTAGACAACTTCTGTGGAGTTTAAATATGTATGAAATCCTTGAGGGAATGTCAAAGCACTGTTCTGTATATGGTTCTCTGAAGCAGAGAGGATAAATTAACAAAGTGGTAAATAAGGAAATGAAAATATCTGCAATAAATAATAGTGATTTTTTTCTGCCACACATCAATATATATTTATAGAACATAATTTTTGTATAGCATTCCTTTTCTTAACTGACTAAAAAGAAGTGGCAAGGTTGTCATTATAGAAATCAGAAAAATAAAGACAAGAACTTCCAAAATTATTTTTCAGAGGTAATCAACACTAGATCAATGTTCACTGTATATTTTGAATATGTTGTCAACGTATATAATAACAAGTGTATTCAATGAGATTACATCATGTTTCTGAGCAGGAGAAAATATGAAATATTTTTCTGCCAGTTCAAGAAATAAAAGCTAATTTTAGCTGAAGGGAAACAGAACATGATTTGAATCTGGCTACCTAAAGGTTTTAGAGTGGAGGCAAGGTAAGAGTGTGCCATGGTAGGCTTTTATTCCAGTAAACTGGACTGGGCTAGATGATCTTTCTAGACCCCTTCCAATCCATAACATTCTATGAGTCTATGAAGTACTTATTCAGACATTTTTGGCTATCCTAATTTAATCATTAATGCAAAAATCGTTTATTTCAAAGCTTCCAGGACTCTCAAGCAAACCTTAAACACTGTGGTGTCAAAGTGCATTGAGACTAGTGGGGTTTTCCTGTTGCCCCTGTTTCCCAGTAAACTTTAATAATGAAAGTATATGTATGCATAGATCCTGGAAAAGGAATGAGAAAACTTTTTTCATCTCTTCTTGTCTCCACCCCCCAACCCTGTAGCAAGCAAAGTGTGGCAGCAGTTGTATTATTTATTGTACTGGGGAACTTGCAAATTTCTTTTCAGCAGCAGTTGTAAATTGTGTCAAATTATGTTCTGTTTTATGAGCAGTGGCCGCTGGAGACTGAACTAAATTGGTTTTGCACTCAAATCCCACAGCCCATGCCATTTTAGGAGAAGCTGATGCTCAGATTATGGTAGGACTGAAACATGGTTATTTAGGATATTCTAGAAATCTACTTCTGTAAACAAAAGTAGTCATGTAGAAGAGTGAAAACAGGATGTCAAGAAGAAAAACTACAGGGACTAATAGTTGCCTCTGTAATACCCATATTTTCTAAATAATTGTATTATTTCGTAAAAATCAAATGAAAATTCACAAAATTCTGACTACTGCAAACCCTGATGTTCAGATTATATGAATTGATTAAGCTGTTGATTAAGAGCAAACCATGTCCTTCCAAATAAATTAAAAACTTGAAGTACATATAATGCAGAAAATGGAAGTCCTCTGAAGCAGTCAGCTAGTGCTAAAACAAAAGTTGTTACCTGTTCTCAACCCTGTTTAGCTAAAATGTAGGGATTTTTTTTTTGTTTGGATGAAAATTCTCACCTCTCCTTGATGTGGATCTGTTAATTTGCAAAGAAAATAAAAGGCCTGAACAGAGAGGATCTAGTTTCCTTGCAGCTCCAGGGATCTTTCAGTTAAATGTCAGTGCACTTTGGTCAATAGTAAGTGCAGCAGAGCAGTGTGAGGCTCAGGCACACTTAGTAATGACAGGTCTACAGAACTTTCAGCTTTTAAACCTCAGAAACTTTGGCAAGTTTCTGTTGGACTTACCTACACAAACCCTGAATTTGCAAAGGCTTTGACTGAACCCATATAGGGTGATTTTCAACAGGGCAGTAAAAGGCACATTCTAGATGAAAAAGCTTATCCCTGATAAATGTCAGTCCTTTTGTAGAGTTAAGAGCCAGCAGAAATTCTGTAAGAAGGAAGAAATGTTATTAATATTTAAACAAAAATATTTTTTCTTCTGGATGCATTCCGAGCTGAACTATTCTCCTGGAATTTCTCCATTAAACTGTGATCTCAGGCAGACATCTGGACTGGAAAATTTCTGCCCATTTAGCTTTGTAAGCTTAAAAAAAATAGTAAACAAGGTGTTACAGTAGGAAGTGTCTGACAACATTACTAATGGATGGTGCCAACCAATATACATAAGGGTCAATAATAATTCTATAATGTATGCATACACAAACGATGCTCAGTGGCAGAGTTCCCAATGGAGTAATCACATGATTTGTAGGCACTCTTGAGCAAGCCTAATGGGACGTGTTGCTCTATGAATTAGTCTAAGTGAGAGCTTTTACCACTACTTGCAATGTTTGTTGGTGAAGGGCTTTTCTGCAGGCTGCTGAGCACACTGTGCATAAAAACCTCTCTAAACTCCTCATTTACTGTTACTAAGAAGATGTCAGGCTTCATATTCTAAAGGATGTTTTTTCTGTTTCTGTTTCTTTCCTTGGAGACATAAAAGTATATTAAATAAAGCTACAGCAAGTTACAGAAACCTGCTCTTTACATGGTTTTTGGTTTCCTTTGGTAACAGTCTATGTAATTGGTTCGTTTCCCCAGTTCTCTCACAGCTTTTTCTCCTTTGTTGTCACCCTGGCAGTGCAGTTGAACAAGTTCCACTTCATAACCAAATCTTTAGCTATCATCTATTTTATTGGTTCATTTGAATCTAAACTTTCCTTTAAGAGTTGTGACAAAGGATGAGGGGTAATTTAGCTTCCTGAACAGCTTCTTTTGTCTGAAAGAAAAAGAAGCAAGATGAGCAGAGGAAAATGAAACTTCCTACATGACATGAATACAAAGGTTATTTGTCCTGTAGCCATTTTGATTAAATGGTCTTGGGACAGTACTTGGGAACCCATCACTTGGGGTAATGGTTATTTTTTAAGCTTCTGGCTTAAAAACTGTAGAGAAATGTTGAGTACACAGTAACCTCTTCTTCTAAATTTGTGGGTGCTTGTTAGTGGAAAATGACCTGATGTAACCAAGATGAAGTATTTGTAATGATCCTTCACTGGAAAACAATGAATTTAGGGAAGATAAATTGATGAAATCCGCTTTATTATTTTCTTTTATTCAACATAAAACTTATGGAGTCATGTCTTAACAATACGGTCTATTTCATAATAGCAAGGTCTGGTTTTGAGTCCTAACAATATCTTTGTTTTCTGCAAAACAGGTCTATAGCTCCTGATGATTATTTTTTTAAAATACTTTCTAGTAAAGACACACTTAAATAGTGATCCAAATATTGCATGCATACCTATATTTTCAGTAAAATTCTGTTATCGTGTCTGTGATTATGTTATTTTACTGCTACTTGCATACCCTCTGCCATATAATTCATGTCAGATTTCAGATAGACTGAAATGGAGACTGGTTTGCAATTATCTGTTTGAGATTCTAAGTACAGATCTAAAAACTATAAAAAATGAAACATGACAAAATGGTGATAAACCAAAACTAAAAAGTGGAGACACAATTCCTTTTAAAGTCATACCATTAGAAAGCAGGAGGCTTGAATCCAAATCCCAGTGTTATCTCAGATTTACCGAGTGACCTTGGACAGGTCAACAGGGGCCTGAATTAACAGAAAGGGCTGTAGCCCTTCCTACGGGCAGTAATGCCATCCTGAACAGGAGTGGGATTACCCATACATGTGCTTAGAGCTTTTGTTGAACAATGGCCTTAATCTCTCTGAGCATTAGTTCCTTGCCCACACCATCATGTATATAGTGCTGCTTCTTCCCAGACCCACCCTCTTGGTTTTGAATTATTTTACATAAACCAAAATAATCAAAGTCAACAAAATAAAAATGAAACAATTGGAACTTCTGTTTGTCAGGTTTTGTTTATTAATGTTTCTGGAAATAAATTTTTGATGCTGATTTAAGGTGCAGAAATTCTTTCAGGGGCCTTTATAGTTCAAAGTTTTTTTCCAATAACCTACGTAAGGATTCTAGGAAAGCTAAGCTCTTCTGACAGAACATCTCTAGGGAGTGGAGATGCACCTACAAGTAAGAAGTCCAAGTGTGTTGGCGCTGCTAACCTAATTCTAGGTTAGAATCACTGTTAGAAAGTGAATTACTCCTAAGAAAGATGAAAGGGAACATGAAAGTAACTAGATCTTACATATGTCTCTACTTGAACATGGTTCTTATATAGACCTGTGTACATTAATTTCTATCCTGAAAGGTGCAGAATAAGATGTATTTGGAGTCTGGCACCATTGGGAAAAATGATTTAGGAAGTCACTAGATCAACATCAGAATCACAATATTTTCTTCCCCAAAGTTCTAAATCATTCACCATGGCGTGAACGCAATACCTGTTAAACCAGGTCAGAATCAAGTCTCTCATGGTTTTGATACTGTAGAGAACTGCAGGATTAAAAGTGAGATTTAATGAAAATGACCTACTGACAAACGATCAGGTTGGAACACTTGTGTATTGATTAAACCACACCTGACATGTCTTTTAGCTAAATTGATCCAAAAATGTCCATTTTTTCCTGTTGTCTTATTTCTTTGTATGCTATTTCCAACCATACATTGTAGCTATATTGTCTATATTCTCTCTTTTTGAACACTGCTGTAATATGCATATACTTGAGTAATTTACTGGCAAAATCAGCTGCTGATTTACTGGTGGTGAAAAATGGAGAGCTAAGCAAGTTTTTGTTTCGCCCCATTGCCTGCTTCAGAATCTGGTGCTATGAAATACAGCATTCACTTGGCAGCTGCACCGCACATCTTCCTTTTCCACTCAATGAGTCTGTAATGTGCTGCACTCAAGTAAGTGTTGTACCACCCCTTTGTAGCTGGTCCACATAGGACAGCAGGGTAGTGCTTTAGTCTTGGTGTCTTCTTCTGGGATGCTCAAGTAACAGAATTTTGTCATTAAAAAATCCTGTATTTTTGCACAGGTCTGACTCACAGCCTATTGAAAGTCATGTCTCTGCTTCGTCCTTGGGCAGACCCAAGCTAAAACAGAACTAAAAAAATTTATCTACTAAAAGCATTTCAGCACCTGAACCCAGGAACCTTCCAGCCCACACACAAAGCTCTGTTACTTAAGCTAAGCAAGCAACCATGCCAGATGGTAGTTAGAATAAGCTGCTCTTCTCTGTGTGGACTACTCAGAACACAGGAATGAGAAAGAGGGTTAAAATCCCATCTTATAAGCATGAAGGTGGAAGATTAGCACACAAAATTTTCAAGTGTCTCGCTGTGTTTGCCAATATTATTCTTAAAAGGTGATCCCAAAAGAAATGCTGTCTACAGACAGCTTGCAAGGCTGCTCATGCAGCCACTGCCTGCTGAGGTGTGTAACATTCCTGGTGAGCCCAGGCGCAGCCTCAGGCCATGGCAGGAACAGTGATACCATGGGTTCCTATTGCAGTGTTCATCAGCCTGTTATTGGACAGCACGGGACAGACTCAATACTCCTTCTCATTCCATGGAAAAAGTTAGTTTTTGGTAGTACATAAAGTGAAGCCCCAGCAATACTTCCAGTCCATGGAAGTACATCTGTTGTGAGAAGGGAAAAGTACTTCAAAGACATAGGACATCTGAGAAAATGATTCTTGATTTCTTTGGATAAATTTGGCCTTGAAATAAAATTTCTCCTTATTCAACTGACAGGATAAGGAGATCATTGCAGGGATTTCAGCAGTCTTGGTGTTGGCTGACAATGTATGATTTTCAGAAACACTGGCAGCTGTTTTAATGGAGGAAGAGAACAAGTGAACTGAAATGACAACTCTGTTAAAAATAAATCTGTGCAAAAGGAGGGCTATTCTTTGCTAGCTCACAGGTGTTTTTTTCTGGAGTTTCATGGTTTAACCCCAGCCAGAAACTAAGCACCACGCAGCTGCTCGCTCACTGCCCCCAGTGGGATGGGGTAGAGAATCAGAAGAGCAAAAATTTATCTCATGGGTTGAGATAAAGACAGTTTAACAGGTAAAGCAAAAGCCATGCACTCAAGCAAAACAAAACAAAGAATTAATTCACTACTTCCCATTGGCAGGCAGGTATGCAGCCATCCCCAGGAATGCCAGGCTCAATCACATGTAGTGATTACTTGGAATCACAAATGCCATTGCTCTGAATATCTACCCCTTCTTTCTTCTTCCCCCAGCTTTATATACTGACATCATCTGGTGTAGAATATCCATTTGGCCAGTTGGGGTCAGATGTCCCGGCTACATCCATCCCAAATCTTTGTGCATCCCCAACCTACTTGCTGGTGAGGTGGTGTGAGAAGTAGAAAAGGCTTTGACTGTCTCTAAGCTCTGCTCAGCAGTAATATATGAATCTGTGAATTGTCAACACTGTTTCCAGCACAAATCCCAAACATAGCTTCATACTAACTACTATGAAGAAAATTAGTGTCCAAACCAGCACATTCTCTGCCCCTTATTCCATACTGCTTACATCATACTTAGGTACCACACTATCTGATACAACTTCATGAATCACCTTACCACTCCTTTAGTATGCAGGTATCATTCTCTTAGACTACAGACCATCACTGTATAATGTCTATAAAATTCCCATAAACTGTCCACAGATATCCACAATATTTCCACTGAGTTAATTTAATCCATGACTTCAGGTTCCATGTGTTATGATATTCACTCAGCACAGGAGAGATGGTGTGTTGCATGGAGTTATTTGGCACCAAATTCCACTCAGGGAGGGTCACTGATGCAATTGCACTGCTTCTTGTAAGGCTTGTCCTCCAATGGTTCGGGTGGTTCCTGCTATAGTAATTTCTACAGCATGCAACTTAAATCATGGTTTACAACAATTTAAAGGTATTTCCATTACAATCTCTACCCCAGTCCCTTTGGGCCAAGTTATACAGTTTAACATTGCAATGAACTCCTCCCCTTTCTCCAAGCCTGGCTAGCATTGAGGGGTTCCTGCTGTAGTAATTACCATAGCATGTAACTCAATGGCTTGCAGCAATTTAAAGGCATTTCTATTACAATCTCCACCACTGTACCTTTTACAGCTGACATTACCAAAATCTTCCCAGGAACAGAAGAATAAGATGATGAGCAGTAGAGCAGTAGAGCAAGCAGCAAAAACAAAAAGTAGCCACTAATGAATACTAGACTGTAATAAACAGTGAAATACAAGCAAGCCCCATGGCAAGCACAGAAGCCTGACAATAACTAAACATCAATAACAGGTATAAATTCCATCTAGCCCATTCCAATGAAATCTGTCATTATCTCAAACACTTCAAGCCTCATGTTGGGCACCAAGAAATCTGTCACGGGTTGAGTTTGGGCTGGCTATAAAATGAAAGACAGATGCTCCCTATTAACTCCTTCCTCCACCCCCCCCCCCCCCCCCCCCCCCCCCCACCGAGCGGGAAGGACGGGGAGGACAACGAAAAGCAGAAGCACCTGGCGGGACAGGCACATGGGCCGGTGCTCTGCGCTAAGAGCAAAGACA
>JANHGL010017356.1:37057-69181 GCA_024611195.1 Ceyx melanurus
CCCCCCCCCCCGCAGTGTAAAGGAAAGGGGATAACGGGAAAAAAAGTTGCAAAAAAACTAAAACAGTTTTAATGAAACAGTAAAAATAAAGAAGACAAAGATAGTAAGATAAATAAGTAAGTAATGAAATATATACAAATATATACAGAGCCAATAATGAAACTCCCACAGTGATGATCACACCACTACTGATACTGCAGGGCAGGCACTGAGACAGTCCAGTCTCAGACTGGACTCAGCAAGAGACAGGAATGGGATCCAGGAACTGGATTCAGGAGCTTACTGATTGGGATTGAAGTCCGAAGAATGGACATTGTCTTTCTTGGATACTAGCTATGGAAGAAGAGAGATTGACTCTTATGATCTCTAAGTTTTATACTGTATGTAAAGTGTATAGAATGGAATACCTAATAAGTCACCTGTCTTGTCTGCTACTCCCTTCCAGTGGAGCTTTACTTTCTTAGCACCCTTTGACTTACAGTAACATGGTACACAAGATTTAACAGTGACCTTGGTTTCTATAGGAGCAAGTATAAGCAAGAGCCTTTTTGCATACCAGTCTTTGGTAGTAACTATAAGCAAAGAACATTATCACTGTTAGAAGCAGCTGCAAAAATATGCCTTTAACTTCAGAAAGTGCAGTCACTTGGAAGAGGCTTAGCTGAGAAGTAATATAATTGAACAGAGAATTAGTTCTGTTCTTGTTCAGAACAAGACAGGAAGAAGATATGTGCTTGTCTCTGATTGTTTGAAACAGTGTATTCATTGGATTAAATGATAAATCTGTACAGAATTCCGTAGCCTTCTCTAGCTCATCTGAACAGTGTTCCATCTCCTTAATACGTGTCTAGAATTAATATAAAACTCACTGAGATTTCTAGAACATGTTCAGTCTAGCATGACTAACTAAAAGAATATGGTTTCATGCAAGACAGAGTCCATTAGATGTTTTGTCTTTATATATACGTGTGTCATCCAGAAGTTCAGTACCAGATCCATCTTTAGAATTTTTGCATTAACTGTCTTGAAACAAGTAGGAAACAATATATTTTTTTTAAAACCCAAATGTTGAATTGCTGCTTATTGAAACTTAAACTTTTAAAGTTAGTGTTTTGTGCTGTGTTGTTTTGTTGTTTGTTTGGTTTTTTTTTCTGCAGATTAACTGCTTTCTGTTCTGTGTTTAAGTACTACCAGTTTTCTTACCTCTTTCTTCTCTAAAATATATTTTTATTATCTCATAGACATTGTCACCTGTACATTGTATGCTAACTCTTGAGTACAACACTTCTTTCAGTTTCTGTGAAACTTTGCAAGGCAGCATCTGCCTGCAAAAGGAGACCACAGCATCCTGTGTGTCTCTGCAATAGTTTGAAATATTGTTCACATGAAGGCCACAAATTGCTCCATAAATAAATTTCAAATGAAGGATTCCAACAGAGCTCACTGGTGTTATAGGGATGAATAAGTGAGTTTAGGGTAAGAAGTTTCTGGTTAGATTTTTAACTGGAAGATAACTGAAATGGAAGTGTGTTGAGTGATTGAAACTAGGTCCAACTACACAATTAGATCAGCTTGCCCAGGTTTTTGCTGGGGAGTAGGGCTTGCTTTGAGCAGGAAGTTGGATTGGGTGATCTCCATCTAGAAATCCTTTCAGTCTACACTATTCTATGATATAAATAACAACCAGAGGTTAGATAGTTCAATCACGAAGCACTTATTAAAAAGGTGTTGTTCCTGCAGTAGTCAGCTCTGCATTTCTGTGGGCACTAGGATTCCCTGTGTGCCAGAGATGTAGGTAGCAGGCTGTGGTGCAGAGCTGCCATGTGGGCTGTGTTACTGCACTGCTCCACAAGCTACCCCTGACAGATCATGATGCCATGAGACATCTCTGCATCATGTTTCAGACAAACACAAGAAGCCGTCATAATCTTGACATTGCATTTGAGGAAATACACCCACTGGAAACTGGAGAGTTGTGTGTGTGAGGCACAAACTGAGCCACAGAGCTCTGCCCAGAGCAGCCTGAATGTACTCAATGCTGTAGCTTCATCTCCACGCCAGCCAGGCAGGATGGGAGCTTTATCTCTGCAGAGATGCTGATGGGCCTTCCTGCATAAAATTTTCTCTATCAGATCTGGGAACAGCATGAAGACAATTCCCATCCCATCTCATGCTAAGGCACAGAGCCAGCAGTGGAATTTGAGGCTTATTGGCACAAGCTCTGCTCTGGGCAAACATGGCAATACTGCTCATCGGCCACAGCTGGCAGTTGAAGCTAGATATCTGTGTTCAGACCTGAGCTGGAGTGTGCAGAGAGCCAGGCCACATGTCATGCTGTTCATGGCACAATGAATCTGTGTTGTGGATGAGCTGTCCCTGATGATTGGGTACCCATGATAAAAGCCTCGGCTATTTATTCTGTGTTTGTGGCAAAGGGAACCCAGGCTCAAAGACAGGCTCCCTGTTCATCCATGCTGTCCCCATGCTGATTAATTGTCTGGTTCAAATCTAGCTCCATCTGACTTCATCTTCAGGTACAGAAGCATGCAGAGGACCTGCACTGCATTAAACCGTGGATGCTGTGAACATCATAATCACATATCATTTGAGCCAAGTATGTTGTCAGTGCTGAGTGCAGGAATCAAGACAATGAAGGCTTAAACATTTCAGAATTGTCTGTAAATGTACAAATGTGGTTTGAAACCTGGACTGGTCATTGTGACTACCAACAAGGAGTTAAAGAAGAGCTTCTTGAATTATTACTTTTGGTGTTGACAACAGTGGTTTGTTTGGTTGTTTTTTTTCAGCTGTTACTCTTCTTCATTTCAATCTAATTGATCGGCTTTAAAAGCTGTCAAGCTGACTTGGAAAGGTAGAAACTTCCAAATATATGAATGAAATAAGAGGAATATAAAATATTGAATTGCAAATAAACTGAAAAAAAAAATCAGTTGCATTTCTTAACTATGGGAAATGCATTCCTAGTTAGCAAACAAGCTTTTAATCCTAAATCTGTTGTAAGCATTGAAAAAACATTTTCAGGGTAAGAATGAAATTTCAATTTCAAATTTAAATAGAACCTGATATAAATAATAAATTGATAATTTTTCTATAATTAAGTTGTTCATAATTTTCTGTCATTAAACCATACAAAATCTAAGAAGTTGAATAAATCTATGCCTCATAATCATATAATTATGCTAACATATTTGAAGTCAGAAGTAAAAATAACATTTCAAATAATAGTTTAAGTGAAAGATTTTTTTCTTGATGTTTTAAATTATGCTTGGAAACACTATAATTATAATCAATGTCTTCTGGTCCTTTGCATAGATGGATAGTAATCAGTTTTTCATTTGCAACTCCTCTAGGCTTTTTATGTTGCAACAACAATATAATTTTAAGACATATTACAGTTACTGAAAAAATCCCCACAGTTCATGGAGAAGACCAGGAAAAAAGGTAGTTTCAGACACTAGAAGTAACTTTCTTGTTAAAAGATCATTTTGGTTTCAAAGTGCCAGCAGTTTTTTTAAATTTACATTTATTGGATTTCATTTCTGTTTGAATGCTAATGTCTGAGGAGGCTTAGTTAACAACTCTTGTTTGCATTTAGTCATTTTGTTACCAGATGTTCAAAATCAGAATTAATGAATCTTTTATAAAGTGATACATTTATATTAACCCTGAATAATCTGAATGTGATCAAAGCTAGGAAGAAATAATGAGATTAAAAGATAAAATACCTTGAAAATAATTAATAAAGCAGTATTAATTCAAAGGAGTCTACTTCTATGATCTAGGGAAAATATAGTTTAGTAACATAAAATTAACAATATTCATGCTCAAATTCAAATAAACAAATAGTGAAAAATCAAATATTAAATAAGAACACTCGATGTTTCTGAAAAGTACTCAGCAGTTTTGATCTGGATCTTGATCTCGGGAGATGTTAGCTCTCATTTTCCTCCTCAAAAGTTGACATGTAAATAAACAGTGTAATCTCTATAGTTCTCTGTTCTATCAATGATTACTCTATACTCCCGTTTGACACAGCATCTAGCTTGCTTTGTAGATAAAACTGTGTGAAAAGACTACTGGATCCTGTAGTTACTGAACTTTACACCAGGCTGATAATTGGAGTCAGAGTGAATCACCAAGGAATTTTTTTCAACAGTAAATATATGTTGGGAGCCTATTTGCTTCTGTTTGTAAGAAGGCAAGACCCAGAGCTTGTCAAAAGTATAAGAAAAAAAAGATTTCGTAACCTCAAAAATGACAAAGAGGGGTTGTTTTTTTTGTCCTCATCACAAATGATAGCAAAATTAAATGTTGTGTCGATAGCATGGTTTAGAGAAAGTGGAAGGGGGCAGTGGTGAGTCAAGCTAGTGAGGAAAAAGCTTTCCCAAGCAAAATGCTACTAGAGGCAAACACCTACTTTGTGCCTGTCTAGGACAGGCTCTCTCCACGTCATCTTTAAATGTTTATTTGGAAGAGATTCATTGAGATCAGTGTAATGAAGGTGTACATATATGTCAAAAAAAATTAGGTTGTGAGGAATTTGCTACATATTTTCTTTAACTGTGTTCTGAAAGGGGGAAACAAAATTGCTGACAATTTCAAGAGCTGTACTTAAAGTTGCCAGTTATGATAACTGCACTTTTCCAACGTAGGTGCTTGGACATGTATTTCTATAAAGTATAGTAGCCAGAGTTGTTCATCATTTTCTGTAATATTTTTCCCAAATTCCACAGGAAGGAAGAAGGAAATATTTTGTTATTATTATTATTACTTTTGTTTTCTATTATTACCTAGGTGAAGAATATAACACTTTTTTTTTTCCTTCTTTTTCTTTTTTTTTTAAGAAAAGATGATGGAATCTGACACCTGAAATTTCAATCTCAGGTTTTATCCTTCAAGTAGGAAAGTGACAAGATATCTGAGTGACATTAAAAATATTTAGCAATCTCTTTCTTCACTTTGCTAAAGTGCTGCTTTTTTCCCTTATCGATTTTTTCCCAGTCTCTGCTGCCAACCTGATCTGCATGAACAATTTATTGTTTAAATAAATATATATCATATGTTCAATATTAAAAATGAAGAGAAAAAAACACAACTTAATACAATAGGAAGAAATGCAGCATTTATTATTAATATCTGACCTATAGATGGAAAATAGGAAATATTTATTTTTCCTCTGCTTAGGTAAGCATCAACAGTTAAAGAATACAAATATATTTGTAGATGAAAATAGCACTAAAAGGTCTCACATGCTGCACATCTTAAACTGCTCAGTTCCCCAGAATTAGGAACTCTGGGAGATGGTGGTGCAGAATATATCCTCTACTAATAGGACTGTTGAAAGTATATCGCTGAGTAAAGAAATCTTTCAAGCATCTTAGACTCAGATGAATTACTGAGCTCATCAATCTTTATGAAATCCATTTGTCTTGAGATACCCACATTAAAGTTATGACAAAGATCATTAAAACACTACAATGTAGTTATTATTATAATTCTAATATATCTTCAGAAATATTGTGATGAACATTAGTTTTAGTTATGCATAGCGTTTCACATTTTCTTTCTCTTCCTTCCTTCCTTCCTTCCTTCCTTCCTTCCTTCCTTCCTTCCTTCCTTCCTTCCTTCCTTCCTTCCTTCCTTCTTCCTCTTTTTTCTTTCTCTGAACAGTTCTTTCCTTTCCCATTGCTCCATTGTTTTTCTGTTGTGGTGCATTCAGGCATGCTGTTGTCCTGGAGGCGTTATCGGGTTTTGTAGTGTTGAGAATATTTTACCACTCTGCATAAAATAACCCCACACTGATAGGAAACTTGCAGCATCTTAGATCCTCACATCCTCTCATCATTTCAGCTTACATCTAATTGTAAGTATTAATTCACTTGCATATTGATTGTCAATAAAAATAATACCTAGTGTGGGGAAGGCTCAATGCCAGAATATTAGGCAAATACTAAAAGAAATAGGACTGATTGCTGATTGAACTGGATATATATGTCTTGCTTTTTCACATGTACAGGCTATAAAGGTGCCTACACTTTCCATGCTTCTGA
Source organism: Ceyx melanurus (assembly GCA_024611195.1). Taxonomy (NCBI): domain Eukaryota; kingdom Metazoa; phylum Chordata; class Aves; order Coraciiformes; family Alcedinidae; genus Ceyx; species Ceyx melanurus. Next base: position 43,129 of record JANHGL010017356.1, read on the forward strand.
TGTTGTTACAGAAAAGTGATTTGTGGCAATAAGGTTAAGGGAAAAGATACCTCTGGAGTAATGCTAGTGGATATTAAGGAAAAAAAAAAGTTGAACAACTTATGATGTGGGGAAAGTAATGAAATAGTCTTCTACTGTTAAGATCTAAAGACAGCTAAGAAAATCCAATGTCAATATAAAGCAGAAGGACTTCCATTCCCACAAATGCTTTTGAAATATAAAATTCTATACAGATTTTCCAAGATGTTACTTCTACTGAAAGTAAGATAGTTACAGCTGAAGATATACACGTTCAGTATTAGCATTACTTGCAGGCAAAGCTGCAACATTACCAGTACAGAACACATTCTGAAAACCAAATATTGAACTAATATGCTTTCAGCTAAATCCTTCAGTTTGTTCCAGACTAAGGAGAAAGAAAAATATCCCACCTGTAAATTATTACAGGCAGATCAGCATTATTTCTGTTTGCAAACAAGAGTTACATTGATTCCATACATTCACTAAGCAACTCATATGCCTGTGCCTTTGTGACTACAGCCTTGTGACTATATTGAATACTTAATACAACAATGTAATTTAAAAAAGATACATATTCTGTGCTTATCAATAATATTTTAATTAAAAATGTGTTTATAAAAGATACTTTATATCAAAGATGTCAGAATTAACCCATGAACTTTGAAATAAGGGACACAATACATAAGTTGTAAGGTATAGATTTATAATGTTCAGTGTCAAAGTAAATTATGTATAGGTTTTAATACCAGAAGGATCTATGGTACTGTGAGCAGCTTTACAAATGAAGTAAAAATAAATACATTTTAATCTTCATCTATCCTTGACATTATGATTTTAAAAAAATGGAAACCATATATTGAGGTGTCAGTGCAAAAACACCCTCAATTTAAAAATGTATCTCTTATTTCTTAGTTCAATGTGTCTAGCTTTATTTTATATATTAGCTGTAGTTACAGTTCTTTTCCTCCTTTCTGCCTAAAGAGATGTAATTGCTCCCCTAAAACATTTATATTTACTGAAACTACTTTATCATCTAATGAATGAGCAAAGCACTATCTCACCTGCTTAACATAAAGGATCTTGAAATCAATGGGACTTTAATTAAATAGATGTTCAAGGCCTTCATTGAACAGAGACGTTGAGTTGTTGCATCACAAATAGATATATTTTCGTTACCTGTCTACATTGTGGCTTGACCTTATCACATATGGGATCACTAGAGCATCATAGGTTTTCTATGTCAACACTACAAATAAAGTATGTAAAATCTGTTTCTCAATCCCATTTTGGAATTTTTCTTTACTGTCAAAATTTACTCGTTACTTTTTGTTTGGTTTAATTTTTGAAACTACGTTCAGCACTATATATGTCCAACTGATCTCTCTGCTCCTTCAGGTTAGAGTCATACAGGCTAAGCTGAGTGTTTTTTGAGCATTTATAATAACAGGTAAGTTTCTGGGATCATGGTAAATTCCTTTTTTGTTTTATTTTGTGTTCTTTTGTTCTACAGTGTATTGGAAAACTATTAATGTAGAGGAAATCCTGGGATTAAAACGAGAGTTTTGATTTGAAATGGATATTGGAGTGGAGAGACAATATGAAAAGACCCGAGTGTGACCAAGAAATGTGGGTGCCTAAAAGCAGGAATCCAGTGTCATTTTAGAGGCTTCAGAGTATCTGACAGACCTATGTGAAACTGACAGATTACAATAATCCTACAGGAGATCCATAATTTTCTTGTGTAGAAGATGGTATCCAGACTTTACCTCCTGGTATTGGATTGACTTGCTTTATGTGCTTCCAAATAAATCTTGTATCAATAATTATTTGTCCTTCAAAATACAAAGTTTCATCTAGGAAAATATTCACATTAAGATGCTAGTCTTCATCTGAAGCTTTCAAATTTTATACCTTCGCCACATTTGTTTATATGTGAACTCAATTATAGAAAAGGTCTTAGTAGGACCTTGATGCTGTCTGTAAAATAACTGGCTTCAAAGCATTATTGATGAATTAGAAAGATCAAAGCTGACAGGAGAACCTGTTTAAAGATTAGAAATAAATGATAAAAAGACTTTTGTAGACTAAAAGTTTGTGATGACTACTGCTACACAGCTAGCTCTTTGAGTTTAGCCAAATGTCATACTCAGAATGACCTTTAGCATCCCTATTTGTTTAGATGTGGCTCTTTCCAATACCTGTATGGCTTTATGTTTACCCCTTTTCTCCCTCCTTGTGTTCTAATTTCTAGAAGAAATACATTGCATGTTGTTGGCCTTGATTGTTTGTTCTTAATATTTTATAAATCATTTAGTTACTCCTGTGAATAAGTACAAGCATTGTGCCTGCTAATTATGAGCTTCTCTCTTTTAACTTAGGCTGAATTCTGTGACTAATGTGCAGTTGTAAATTTGTGTATATTATGCCACACACCTTTCACATGCTGTTCCTACTGAGTGTTTGGAAATAGCTCAATTTTAGTCATAAGGTTTGAATCTCTTAGAGCACTTTGACCTGGTGAGTAAGAAGTGTTTCACAACACAAAAATATCATAGGGGGAAAAGCCTGTTCTGATATGTTTTAAGCAAGATCACAGCTACCAACTTCATTCTTTCACCATGTGTTGGAATTTATTAATAAAACTTCATCCAGGAACAAACACTCACTGTTCAGTACTTACCAGTACTCAGAACAATAGGAAAGGGAGAAGTCTTGTGCCTGGTTGTCATGTATTTGTATTTCTGATAGAGAAAACACCTGATTGAAAATTACAAAAGCCATAAATACAGAAGTATGTCATACTCCACTTTTTTTTTTTCCTCTCTGCCCAGTCTGTCTGTTAGTCTAGCCCAAGGAACCTCAAGAGGACCTCCTTAAGCAGTTGTTTTGCCAGTTCAATGAATAGTTGTTTGAATGGCTTATCACCAAGGGAATGACTGGCCACAAAACAGGAATTATATAACTAATGCCAATGCAGACTTCCAGTGCACAATCCACCATTATTTACAGATTAGCTCAATGAGAGAGAGGAAATATGCATCTGAAAAAAATATCCTTCAGTAAAGGGGTTAGTGATCCAGAGCACATTGTGAATATTCATAGCATGGGCAGCATGAGCTGCATAGAAGCTGCCAAATCATTTCAGCAGTCCAGAGGACTTTTAGAAAACAGTGAAGATTAGCTGCCCTAGTCTCTATTGTTATAGGTGACCAGCTGTCTGCTTCCCAATCCCATGAAGGCATCACTTTCAAAGGAGTCTGTTCCACAGAAACCTGACATTTTTCTTTAAAACCTTCTATTAGATAGCATCATATGCATCTCCTACTTAAGGTTTTCTTATGATACACAAATCATCTCCAGGTTGTGCAGTAATAATTTCTCTTTAGGATTAGGAATAAAAAATTCCAAATTTGATTAAAGTGTAACTGATATGATGTGGTCTCCTTAATCCTGTAATCACATGAAATTATTTAGGGGTAGAAATTTACTACCCTGCATCATCTCATTGGGTCATCATAAATGAAATCAAATAGAGACCTAGATTTCTTGCAGATGGATAGTGGAGACAATCCCAACCAGCACCTGTTTGGTTTGGATTTTTTTCTATCTGGTGGTAGTGATATAATACTACAGGGGTTACTGCAGACCTGGTACAGACTTGCTACACACACAGCATGTCTCCATAGGCGTGTACATTTTTAATAACACTGCAATGTGGTAATTTATTAACATTTGTGTTTACATGGTAACCATCACCTGGGATCTTGCTTGTCTTTCCAAGCTCACAGAGTTGGGCATGTGGCAGCCTACACTGACTACAGAAAAGCACACACAGGGAACAAGTACATGGTCCTTTGTATGGCAAAGGGTAATTTTTCCATTTTCTCTGATGTTCTTGTGTTGTTAAGTTTACTTTGGTTATGAATGTTGTGCTGATCTTTTATATAATTATTTTAACTCTGTTGTATAATGGGTGTAGGCACACAGAAACACAAATACAAACATCAAGAAACTTCCTATTGAGGATTTTGCAGGTTAAAAATACCAGACCTGTCACTGCTGCAAACATTAACTATGTTAATGTTAAATTATTTTTATAGACTAAGAAATGAATATTGTAATTGTTAGGTAGAAGGAAAGAAGTAAGAAGAGGAAAAAAATAAAGATAGAATTGAAAAGAAGATGGGGAAAAATGGTGGGAAAAGGAGCCAAGGATATTACACAGATGATAGTTCTAAAACATCACCATATTTTCCCCACCAAAAGAACTAGAAGTTGTTGAATAAGTAGAACACAATATCTAAAGAGAAAACGAAGCAAACAAACAAAGAAAACCCCCACTTTTTCTTTTTTTGTTGTTGTTTTTTTTTTTAACCTCTAAATTGTCATTTTTTCCTCCTGTGACATCAGTGGGAATCCTGTTGCAATCTGAGGAAAACGTATATTTTTCCCAGTTTTCAGCCTGCAATGGAAAACTGGCAATTGAGTTCAATTTCCCTGCCTTAAAAAATAACTTGAAATATAGTAAAAATCTTTCCTGATCTATTCAATTAACTTTAAACTCTGTTCCAGATTGTCTATATCTTTCAATACTACTGAACTATCTCCAGGGGAAGAAAAAAAAATAATCCTATGCCCACAGCAATGTAGAAGCTCTGAAAGTTCCTGCTGTCCTTAAATCTATCTATTTTGATAGGTCTTTATATCAAGGCTGCATTGCCAGTTGCTGTAGGCACCTCCTATGTTTAACTGTATTGAAGCAGGGAGGCAAAGCATACAGATAGAAACATCACTGCTTGTGGTTCCCTTCAGGCAGGTTGAGCCAATGCAATGCCAATTCTGAAAGGTTGCCACCAAATATTGCCTCATATTTGGAACATTCAGCTCCTAGGGAATTCCAAGCTCAATTCCAGTTGCAGCATATTGTGCCTCTTTTCCTAGAGAATGTCACTTTTCTGTGCTTTTTTCAAATGTAGCCCTTGATGTTGAGTAGTTATTTTGAAATAGTTGCTGCTGGGTTCTGAAAACATCAGGATTCCTTTCATCTCATCTAATAGTTATTAAATACCAAACCTAATCACGTCAGTTCTCTGGTGAGTTCTCTGAGAATTTATTTTTCTTTTAACATTTTCTGTTCCTATGGACTTCCATTTTTCTGTAGGCTTAGGTCAATGTTGATGTTACTGTTTTTTACATATACAGTGAGCTGTGTATCTAAAACTGTCTCAACATTCTCATAATGAAATCATAAGATACCTCCTATGTAAAGACCCCAGTGCTCCCTGAATTAGTGACCGAAGAATTTAGAAGAAAATTCAGTTTTACTTTAAGAATAATTTGCTTTTAACTCCTTAATTACTCCTGTACACCAGAGGCTTGAATCTCATGTTTATAGGAAAATTTAATTAATATTTATTCTATCAACAGTGACATTTATGGAATATTTTATTGTTTAAGGATGACATTTCTGTTGTCTACACACTAATATTTTGAAACAGTCTTTCTGGGCTGCCTGATTTTTTGCTCTTTTTTTCCCCATTTAACTGCTTTTAAATCATGCCATGCTAGTCTTTGCACAGTTGTTTTATTTGCCAAATGACAGAATAGTGAATGTTGGGAGTCAGAAGGACGGGGCACACTGGTACTTGCACAGTAGCTGTTCTAGACTAGTCACATCTCCTATTAGTATGTACCTCTGATCACATCTATTTTTCATTTGTGCTTGGTGAAGGCAGAGCTTCTCCTAAGAGCTCTTCCTGTCTTATCACATTAGTTTTTAAGATGCTGCTGGCATGATTTCCAGATGCTTTTGGTCTGCCTTGCTTATTTGAAGCAAATTTTGCTCTTCTGAGCTATTCTACAGCTTCTCAGTCATGCCAACATTTCTGCACTTTTGGAGTTGCAGTTGAATGATTTTTTTTTTTCTGGTAGTTTGTTTAACCATTCCTTTCAAGCTGCTAATCAGTTTTCATTTTACGGCTATCTGCTTCAGAAATCACAGCCATTTCCTATATTGAAAATTATTTTTCTCTGCTCCTAGTGCTGTACTAGCTTCAGTTGTGAATTATTATGTTACCAATGATAGAAATTGTCACTTTATTTTTACATCATCCTATGGCTTCAGTAAATTCCAGGAATGTTGCATTTTAACTGGTGCAAACTCAGACTCCACAACTCCTGTCTGGCTACCCACACTGCCTGTCTGTGCTACTGCTGTACCTGACTTGCCCATACCTTGTAACCACTACTTGTTCAGCTGCCATGGTGAACTCACTGCCTCTTGCTACAGGATGCAGTGAGAATGTGTCTAGAAACAAGAGGGCAGGTTTCAGGGCATGTTTCCTTTTTTTTTCATAAGCCCATACATCATGCGGAAGCAAGTAAAGCAGTTCCTCAGTGCTATCCTGGCATGTGCTCATTTCACTGCTCATTTCACTGCCCATTTCTGGCCTGAAATGATTTAGCTCCATTTCCACATCAGCCATGGCAGATGGGTCATGGCTGTAGCCCAGCCATACTTATTTACTATGTCCTTTTAGTCCCAAGAGGTTCTGGAAAAAAAACATCATCAGTGTGTCCTCTAGGAGCACAGCAGCTTGTTGTGGGCATAAAACTTTCAGCTGTACAAGGCCATCTGTGATGCTCTATCATTCCCAGTGCCCTTCTTCCCTGCATTCACACCAGAGTATGATTCCCAGCATGACTCCTGAAGCCTTTTGAACGGAAGATAAAAAGAAGATGTCAGAGTTTAGGGCAGACCAAACTCCCAAGGGGGTTTGCTGTTGTGTTCCTGATTTGATAGGGGTGAAGATTCTTCTGTTTACTTTCACTGGAAAATCTGGTGGCAGCTTGCTCAACTACCCAACCTAAGCATGCTCACTATGACACCCAGGCTTTCTTTTTTTCAGCAAAAATTCTCCCAGCCCAAAACTCATCAAGAACCCCTCTATTTCTACATTTCTACTGCCTGAGGATTCTCAAAGTAGGATTTGATAACAGTATGCTCCCTCTAATGTATTGTGAAGAACATGTCAGAACAAAAAAGATGTTAATATGTTTCCTAGTGACTAGAAAGGTATAATATGCTTGGACAGATGCAGCTGAATTGACCTTTTATGCCCCGATCGTAAATTGTATTAATTCCTTCAAAAATTGTGACTACCTTTGTATGCAAGTAAATTGAACAATACCTGAGACAGGATTTTCCAGACACTGGAATGGTATTGCACATGTTGCAAAAGGGCTAATATGGTCCCTTAGCATGCGTTTGGCCTCACCACCTAGGGAATCCTCAATTTCTGACACTTGGCAATTATCATGTGCTAAGCACCATTGCCATTTGGTATTTTGGATTGTTTTCTGTTTCTGGGGAGAGAACACAGAGTCAGAGTACCACAGAATGGTAGTGTTATCTGCCCAGACAAACAGGGAGGCAAAGAAAGAAGGAGCTGAAGGACTTGTGAAATATTGATTATTAATTTAGCTAGGCCTTTTGGTAACAGTGTGTAAAACAAGGTGACTATACTTGAAGTTGTCAACAAAGTTAATCTGGGAACTTTTAAGCAAGATTTGGCCATCATTGAAGAAGAAACACCTTGGCAAACTTATAAACAAAATGGGCATAGAGAAGATAATTGGGTTTACGTAGTTTTGTACTGTCAGCTAAATAACAATTAGTGCTATCCTTAAGTGAATTAGTTTCATTATAATACTAAAAATCACGTCCATAGGTCAAAAAGACCCTTGCCCAGGAGAAGACCCTTCCCCTGAGCATGCGTAGTAATGGAAGTATGGAGTCAGAAGTATTTTGATTATATGTAAATTACTAGACAATCATAATAAAGAGTGTGGGCTTAGAAATTACTAGCTTTGTAAATATTCTTTGTATAAATATAGCACAGAGAATCCTGTTTGGTGTGCTTGATTTATGGGAAACCACTGTGCACCCAGGCTCATGCAACTCTGAAAAAATAAACATCTTCTGAGTGTGTGAGAATCGGATTTATTGCACACTGGGTGACAAATCCACTTTTTTTTTGTATTAGAGGAGGGGATGGAAGAGACCTCTGGAGATTATCTAGTCCAATACTGCTGCTAAAGCAGGTTCACCTAGAGCATTTTGCACAGGATCACATCCAGATGAGCTTTGAATATCTGTGGAGAAGGAGAATTCACAGCCTCTCTGGTGAGCCTCTTCCAGTGTTCTGTCACCCTCACAGTAAAGAAGTTTTTCTTCATGTTTAGGTGGAACCTCTTGTCTTCCTTTTTGTGCCTGTTGCCCCTTGTCCTATCGCTGGGCACCACTGAAAAGAGACTGACCCATCATCTTTACCTCCCCCTTTAGATATGTATAAACATTTAAGAGATCCCCTTGTAGTCTCTTCTCCAGGCTAAACAGATCCAGGGCTCTCAGTCTTTCCTCCTATGGTAGGTGCTACAGACCCCTAATCATCTTTGTAGCCTTCTTCTGGACTCTTTCTAGTAATTCCTTGTCTCTCTTGAACTGGGAAGCCCAGAACTGGTCACAGTGATCCAGATTTGGCCTCACTAGGGAAGAGCAGAGGAATGGAAGAACCTCCCTCAACCTGCTGACCAAACTCTCCTTATGCACCCCAGGATACAGTTTGCCTTCTTGGCCACAATTGCACAGTGCTGGCTTATGGCTAACTTGTTGACCACCAGGACTCCCAGAGCTGCTTTCCAACAGGTCAGCCCCTAACCTGTACTGGTGCATGGGGTTATTCCTCCCTGGTGAAGGATCCTACAATTGTTTTTGTTGTATTTCATTATGTTCTTTTCCAAGCAACTCTCCAGACTGTCCAGGTCCTGCTGAATGGCAGCACAATCTTCCAGTGTATCAAGCATTCCTCTCAGTTTTATGTCATCAGCAAACCTGATGAGGGTACACTCTTGACTGTCCCTTCGTCCAGGTCTTTGATGAATATGTTGAATAAGAGTGGATGTAGAACTGACCCCTGGTGAACACCAATCCTATTAGAGTTCTACAGGTCCAAACTACAGGACTCCACACAGTCTGTGCTGCTGATCACAATCCTCTGAACTCTTGTCATTCAGACAGTTCTCAATTCACCTCACTGTCTACTCATCTAATCCACACTTCCTAAGATTGCCTAGGACAATGTTATGGGAGACAGACTCAAAACATTTATTCAAGGTAGACAATATCCACTGCTCTCCCTTCATTTACCCAGACAGTCAGAACATAAGGCTAGCAGATTTAGTTAAGCATGATTTCCCTTGGTGAATTTAAGCTGACTACTCCTGATAACCTTCTATCCATGCACATGCTTAAGGATGACCTCCAGAATGAGCTGTGCCATCACCTTTCCAGGAATGGAGGTGAAGCTGACTGGCCTGTAATTTTCTGGGTCCTTCTTCTTGGCGTTTTTGAAGTCTGGAGTGACACTGGCTTCCCTCTAGTTCTCAGTCACTTCACCTGTTCTCCAGGACCTTTCAATAGTGATGGAGTGTGGTTTAGCAACAATGTCATCCAGCTCCCTTAGCATTTGGAGGTGGATCCCTTCCTCATTGCATCCCTGAAAAAACACTTTTCTGAAAACTGTCCTGTATTTCTACCATTTGATGAGTACCTCTTCCCACTCTCTGTAAACCTCCTTCTTTCATTTACATTTTTGCAAAAACTCCTTGCTTATCCATGCAGATGTTCTGCCTCTTTTGCTTGTTTATTTTTGCCAATAGTGATGCACTGAATTTGAGCTTGAAGGAAAAGGTGCTTGAATATTAACCAGCTCTCTTGGACCCCTCTACCTTCTAGAATCCTAACCCATGGGATTCCTCCAGGTAGTTTTTTGAGAGACCAAATGTATCACTCCTGAAGCCCAGTGTTATAATCCTACTTGTTGCCCTACTTTTTCCATGCTGAAATCCACCATCTCATGGTGACTGCACCCAAGCTGCCCACAACATTGACATCCATCTTTGTTAGCACAAGGCCTAGCAGCACGCATCTCCTTCTTGGCTACTCCACCACCTGTGTCAAGAAGTTTTCAGCAGTGATCTACAGGAACCTACTGGACTGCATATGTCTGTCTTGGTAGCCTTTCCAGCAAGTGTCAGGTGTTTGATGTCCTTCATGAGAATCAGGGCCTATGACTGTGAGGCTGCTTTAGCAGGCCTTGTTGGCTTCATCGTGATCATATCTCCAAGACATTTCCCATTAAATGTGGTAGCATTTAATTGTATGGACATGGACCACTCTGGGCCATCTGGCTAGGAACCTGTTCTCTAGCTTCACTGTTTGAGGGGAACATTCAGTTTACTGGTTGTAGCCTGTATGTATGGCCAAGAGGATAATTTTGGGACAAACATAAAGCAGGAGCAAATGGGAAGTTTCTGAGGAACCGGTTGGTTTGTGCCAGAGGTAATCCTGAATGATAAACAGCATTGTGAACTTGGATCCAGGCTAACCTGACGATAAATATATGACCTAGAATGTTTAATGTGGCTTTTGTTATGTGAGGGTCTATTAACTCTTGGCTTCAAAATTTATCTTTTCATACACTGCAGTTTAATATTCTGGGACCCTTGGGATGAAATCCATAGTCTGACTGTAACTGTTCAGTCTTCTGTAGCTACAACTCCTGATATAAGCAAACGTCCCAAAGGCCTTGGGTTGTACCTGCTTTCTGCTTGTCTTGGAAGTCTAATGGTATCCTAAATAACATGTCACTAGGTAACATTTTGCATAACTTAACTGGTGTCCGTGTCCCCTTTTTGCTCATTTGTGAACCTCTTTGCTCTCAGAAACTCACTGGACAAATTCAGTCTTGGTATACTTTCAATAACACAGAATTCAATTCATATTTTAAAATAGAAAAATAATAAAAAAATAATTCTAAATACACTTTGGGCATTCAAGAATAAATTTTGCATATAATATTAATTTCTTGTGCCAGAAAGAATCAGTGTGTTGTTCTGTTCAGCCTTTTATATTTGCCTTTGGCTAAATATGTCACTTTAACCCACACAACTCAGTAGGGATTTTGCTAGCTTCCAAAAAACAGGAAAACTATGCTGAATGCAGATAAGAATGTACACCCTAATTTGGAATTTACATTTGTGAAAGAAGAAAGCTGTATTTAGCAGCAGAGATGAGGGATGGCAATGTGAAAATGAATCCGGGTTTTAACAACTGGAACTAGAACTTTTGATAAAATTAGAATAAATTATAAATCTCATTTTTAATGGAAATGTCAGGGTGACCCTTTGTCTTTTGGCATCAAATGTCCTCATCCAATTGGACAAAGGATATACATATTTTGACAGGAATGAGAGAGATTATTACTAAAACCTTAGGATATCAACTGGAGATGTCCAGCAATGTCCCCATGCCTTGCATTGGCACTGAAAATTCCAGGTAACATAATATTATCCCGTAAATATATACTCTCAGCAACACTGACTGTAAACCTACAAAGGCAAGTAATTACCACTGTGTTTGTAGTTTCTGTTTTAAGTGTGTAATTATGTCTCCAACCCTCTGCACAATTGCTTTTCACCATATATTTAAGGTGTTTCATGAACATTTATTTACTGACATGCATAAAATCCAACAACCATCAAAACAATTCAGTAAAACATATTTTCTTATATTGAGAAACCTTAATCTAAACACATAAGAAAAACACTTTTAATCTTTTCATTACTAGTAAGATCTCAAAATGTTCTGATATTTTCCTGATATGATCACCAAACATATAAACATGGACTAAAGGCAAGATAAACCCTTAGGGTGCACATATTATTGGTAGTCATTTTAGAAATTCCTCTATAGAGAGGAAGCTTGTTCTAGTGAGATATAATCCAAAAGGTATTAAAATAAAACAAAAACAACAAAAACCCACACAACAACCACACACACACAAAACAAAACAACAACAAAAAACCACCCAAACTTACTTTTCATGCTTGATATAATTAAGTAAACCTCAGATTTATTTTGAAAGCTTTACCTCTTTTGGAATATCTTGGCTGTGGTGGACCAGTCAAAACACAGAGAAGAAATCACACAAATAAGAAAGTAATAATCTGGTAAGAATTACAAAGTCATGTTTTGACTAAGAAGGCTGAAATGGGTTTGAATGAAACAACAACTTTTAAATATTTGTTTGAGCCATATTTCCAAACTTGTTAGTGAATTGTCTAGCACATTATCCATTGTCAAGGTCATAGTGTTACTGTATAAAATTGAAATTAGATTCATAACCAAACCCCTTTAGACACTGTAATTCAACTAACTCAGCAGAAGTTGTGAAAATATAGCTTTCCTGATATTTTTATAAAATAACTACTTGAATTTGAAAGTGAGTTGTAGCATCTTTAACTGTGCTGAATATCGCCTTACTTTAGCCCCAAACAAGTTCCTAATATTTCTTTTGAAGAAAGACATTGTTTGATAAGGAAAAAGAGAGGTAAAATAATTTTGCTTTTGTCATAAGAGCTTTGCCTCAATTATGAAAATTAGGTAAGATCCCATTCGTACGACATATGTAGAGTTATAAACGTATGCTCATCATGTTCAGCAGGACAGAAACATGATTACAAACACCACTTTATGAGAAAAACTGACATTAAAAGCATGATTGCCTATTATATGTTGAAATGGTTACTGTGAGAACTCATTACTTCTATTGAAGAATATATTTGAGTTTTGTTTATTCATATTTGCAAATAGATTTTGAATGAATTGCAACAACTGAAAAATATTCATTGCTCAAAAGTACTTATTGATATTTTATTCCTCACTTGAAACCTGGTGTTGTTTCTCTGTGCCTAAGGCTTTTTTTAAATGTGTATTTCACAAAAAGGTAGAATTGTTGTTTCAGATTTCATAGAATCATAGAATGGTGGGGGTTGGAAGGGACCTCTGGAGATCATCTAGTCCAACCCCCCTGTCAGTGCAGGATCACCCAGACCAGGCCACCCAGGAACAGATCCAGGCAGGCCTTTAAAGTCTCCAGAGAAGCAGACTCCACAAGCTCTCTGGGCTCTGTCACTCTCACAGTGAATGAGTTATTCCTCATGTTGAGGTGGAACTTCCTGTGTCTCACCTTGCTACCATTACCTCTTGTCCTATTCCAGGGCACAACTAAAAAGAGACTGGCCCCTTCTACGTGACACCCACCCTTTAGATATTTGTAAACAGTAAGATGAACACAGTACTCGAAATGTGGTCTTACTAGTGCAGAGTAGAGGGGGAGGAGGATCTCCCTTGACCTGCTGGCCACACTCTATGCACCCCAGGATATCATTGGCCTTCCTGGCCACAGGGCCACGTTGCTGCTCCATGGATAACATTGTCCACCAGGAGACCAAGGTCTTTCTCCATGGGGCTACTTTCCAGTGAGTTTGCCCCTAACCTGTATTGGTACATGGTGGTGTTCCTTTCCAGGTGTAGGATTCTACACTTATCCTTGTTTCATAAGTAACAGACTAGTACATCCACCCACAGAACTGTAACTGACCTATTAATATGCCATTTTCTGATAAATATTCATAATAGTATAGCTCATCTGCCTAAAAATTAAATATTATGAAGTTTATGAACACATGAAAATTAAAATTAATGTGATCCCACTGTGAATTACCCAGCATAGTGGCACACCCTGCTCTTTTAGCTATGTGATAAAAATTTCACAAGAGACCTGTTCTTTTCTCCTTCTGTCTTCCTCCCTTCCAAGCTTGTTTCAGAGTCATTTCGATAACTAGCATTTTTTTCTGATTCCACATACCATTTGGGGAATATCTGCCATTAGGCTCAGCATGATGTGGAATAGGCTTGGTCTGATACTACATTTCAGTCTGAAACGTGTGTTTAATGTTTCAGGAAGAACTAAAATACTAGTGATATACTTAGATTTACATTGTAACCTAGAAGTCTAACCCTTTGCATTCCAAATTACTATTTTTTATCTATGTTCTTGACCAAATTATATTTTGTATGAACGCAAAGTGGCCAGATACATATTTTTTTTCTAAATTTGATAAGTAATTTGTTACTTTGTATTCCTAACCATGAACATGCTTCAGATGACTGAGTTTCAGAACTGCTAAAAGTCAGGTCTATTGCCAGTGCCTCTAGGTAGATGCAGAAAATTGCAATGTACTCCAAGTCACTAAACATTCCAAACCACTTCAATATACCTAGGTATTTTGGCAATGCTAATGAACAGCTGGTAGGCAAATATGAAGTAGAGGAAGGTTATGCCAATGGAGAATGAATGATACTATAAAGCAAGACTTCATACATTTAAAAAGTAAAGGATGATAAAATATTTAGCTCAATATAGTATGTGACACTAACAATTTTGCTACTTGAGAAAAAAAAAACTTAAAACACAACATTTTTACAAAGAACAAGGGCCAATAGTAAATCCACACAACTTATGCTCAGCAATATTTTGAATATATCCTCTATTGTTTAGAAATTACACTTTGCAGTATTGTTTTCTAAATTTAAATCAAACCACAATACAAACACCACACCATCAATCTTTCCCTCACTCAAAGTTTCAGATGACTATCACCTATGCCTTTACTTACATTCTTTCTATGTAGGTTTAATTGCAAAATTTATGTTTAAATGTTATGAGCAATAAAGTAATTGTGAACTCTGTGCACATAATTTGAATGTTTATGTAAAGAAAATACAGGATGGAAAATTTGTGGTTGGGCTTGTTATAGTTTGAGCATATAATACGGAACAGGAACTCATTAGAGTATTTGCTCTGCTTATTTACATGCAAAAATAAAAGTGGTGGCAAAAACATTATGTAAATGTACTTTAAAAAAACCTTACTGACCTATTAGAAAGTGTAGGTGTCAGTATTGTGCAGTCCAGCAGCATTGCAATAGAACAGCCCAGAATAAGCACATTTACAGATCCCTGGATCAGTAGTCAGGTTAGAAGGAGAATTAGCTGGGATGCTTTGTCTTGAACATCTTTATTTTACAATAAAAGTTTTTTTACCAGTAAATACATTTTAATGGCACCTTCTACTTGAAAACATTTTCCCAATTGTCCTGTTTTTTGTACTTGCATTTAGTAAGATTTTTATACCGAAGGAGAACATGGCCATTTCTGAGGAAATGGAAATTCTGAGCTAGAAGTAACGGGTGGAAGTTTTCAATGGCATAAGTATTTAAATATATTTCCCTGTAGCAATGAGAATAGTTCAAACCTCCGTTGAGCCCACTTGAGCTGCAGTGATACTGCTGTGAATTTGCTGGGTGGTAGGAAACTGCCATTCTGTGAGACAGTCAGCACTACTGCATCCATTCCCCATCAGAAGGAAGGAGTGCCATGTGTAATGGATATTGATTCACTGTGCGTGGCAGGACTGTACTCTGATAAGATTTAATTCTGGTTTTGCCATGGTGGTTCATTTCACTTTGGGAATGAATTAGAGCTGAGTTTAGGAGATTCACAAGCTCTGAAATCCCACACAGAATGACTTTCCATTTTATGTCCTCATAATTTTCTCCCTGGAACAATTTTCATTGTCCCACAGTGAATGAAGAAATCTGCAGTACAATTCTAGTTTGACTCTATCCCTCCTTCCCTACTTTGTTTCCCACCATCTCTCCATTACTGGGGAGATACTGTGAATTCACAGCCTCCCTTGAGGGCTTCCTATTTAAGACAAGTTGTGCAAAGACTGCATACTGGAGCCAGAAGAAAAAATCAGCACTGACTTTGCCCTTTCTAAACAATCCCTTTATTCTGAATGGCAGTACATTGTGCACAACTGCTGAAATCCTAATCAAAACTCATTGTGCATGAAATTCACTTATAGCATATTAGGTGCCCAACTGGGCATGCAACTAGATTCTTTGCTTGCACATCCTATTGAAAAAAGCCTGGGGTCTCAGGGTGATTTTCTTCAGTTTTGATGACTTCCATCAAAAAAAGGTTGTGCCTCTCAGAGATGTAGATGGTAGCAAGCTGCCCTCCATCACCATCAATCCTTTATTGTCTTATGCTCCAGTTCCTGCCCAGCTGCTGCAGCTGATATTCTGTAGCCTGATAACTGCTGAAGGACTGCTTGTAGTATTGATGTTTAATAGGAAATTGAGTCTTTGCTTTCCATTCCTGCTGTGAGGTTACTGCAGAGCTTTAGGGAAAAAAAGGTGAAGCTGACTTTTCTGATTTTATTAGACTATGACTCACAGAGCTCCCTAGAGAGTTATGTTTCAGGAGTTTATCCATTGATTGTGTTGTGTTCTGTAATTGCTAGTTGCTGCCATGCATCAAGGTCAGATTGTGCTCTGGACATACAGAACTTAATCCTTGAGGATTCTTCTTAAAATCACTGTAACACTCAAAGGAAGTAGACGTAGGCACTGGAAATCCAAATCGCTCCTGGCCCTTATGCTTAGAACTTCTCAAGCCTTATCTAGGGGAAAGCTATGGAAGCTCTGATGTCTTCTTGTCTTCTTTAGTGTTGGAAAAGGGTTCAGAGCTTTTAGTGTGCTTTCCTTGAGGTCCCTTGTGTACCATGGTCAAAGATGATGCACCCTTTTTTATCAGAACTCTTCTCAAGCTCCATGGAGTTGCAGCCCTTTGGGCTGGAAGCACTGTTAATGTGAACAGCACTGGGAAATAATGGAGACGACAAATACATTTTTTATTTTGTTACTTATTCTTTGCTTACTGAAATGGTACTGAAATGGAATCTGGAAATGAAATACCATATCCAAATGCACATAAATCCTTCTCGATTCCCCGCAGTTCTGAACAATGATTCAGACCTGCCTGTCCTCAGAGAAAGTTTTGGGTTTCTTGTTTGATTTCTTTGTCTCAAGGACAATATTGTGCAGGCTGACAATAGAGGAAGGATCTGCCATTTGGAAAAAAATTACAAGAGTGACAATAGCAATTAATTTATTAAATTTAATTATTTTAATCATTTTAAAGGCATGTTAGAGAGAGGAACAAAGGTATAGAAAGTGTGATATATTTCATGAGGCTATATGGATCTGTTCAGGAGAAATGAACACACAAGGAAGAATATGTTGTGCTGTGTCTTGAGAAGTGTTATAGAGTGGTGCATTCTGTAGAAATTCTCACAGTAAATTCTACCTGATGTCACTGAAGTCTTCCTGGAGACTGGTACCTGCTCATCTATACCTGCTATGGCTATGGTCTACCTGAGAACATTCAGGCCATAATGTTGTCCTTAGCAAATGTGAACATAAATAGAAAGGTGCAAATAACAAGATGGTGAAAATGCATTATCTAACACTGCAGAAATATTGTCCTGGAGAATTATTACTGTGCATTTATCAGTTCAGGGGCTTGATCTGACTTTAAAACAATGCTTGTTGAAGTAGGATTACTCAAACCTAAATAATTGTGAGACAGATGATAAATCTGTGTGAAGGTTTAAACACATATAAATATATTATAAGGTAAGTGTTTGATTGGCTTCTCTCCAGCTAACACTATGTTCCTAGCATCCATTTCAGATTATTGTTCACTGCATGTCTCTCTCCCATTCTTTCATTATGACATTCTTTTTCCATTACCTTTGCCATCTAATAGCCAAGTGCCCAGTTTAAGGAGATTACCAATCCCGTGAGGTCCTTTTGAAGTCAGTAAATATATTGTCTACTAAAGATGCCTTAATCCCACCTGCTTTACAGAGGGATCTTGAATGGCCAGGCTGTAATAGATGCCAGTTTTTAAGATGGGAAAAAAAATGGAAGAGGATGCTCTTATTTTGCTCAGGCATATACATTCCTCTTACTGTGTTACACAGCATTGTCTCTGATCTGCTGTGTTTTCCCCTTTTTGATTTAGTCTCTTGTGGGACAGCAAGTCTATCTGAAAACGTATGATGTTTAACCAAAATAACGAACTAATTCCAAAAGAAAGAGAACTTTCCAGGAAAAGTTCACACACACCACTACATTGCAGCTACCTTCTGTGATTTCTTGGTTTATTTGTCCCTTCACAAAATGACATCAGCACATATGGCTGGGGTAGAAAGGTACCTCCGGATGTCATCTAGTCTACTTTCCCAGCTCAAAGCATGGTTAAAAAAAAGCAGGTTGTTCAGTTTTTTACCAGTTGGGTTTTAAATATATTCAGCCTCTATGAAAAAAATAAAATAAAATAGTAGTTTTCTTCAAGGATATATACATTACTGGAATGTCATCTGAGTTCACAACAACAAAATTGTTCCCATGGACCCTTTTGAAACAGTGAAATTATCTGTTATCTGCCATGCTAACTTTATGTTGGGCAGGACTTTCATTTAACATTGTATTCAATTTAAAAAGTTGTTAAATTATATATCAGGCACTGAGCAGATCTTTCCCTATCAGTTGCATCTCCCTGCTGTGTTATGCTTTGATTTTGAAACTCATTTAGAGCTCATGTCATGAAATGTGTTAGAGCATCTAAACTACTATTAAAGTTTCCTTAACAGGATTTTTAATAACTTTTCAAAGTGATATGAAAAATATAATATTTTAGGAATACGATCCTAAATGGATCATTTAGGAAATGTATCTTATTTATCCATGCATTATGGAAAATAATTATGTAAATTGCATGTTGTATATCATTTTAGAAATAACTTAGGAAAGAATAATGTGTGTGTGTGTGTGTGGTATGTGTGCACTCTCACACAATGAAATTTGATTTAGAATCATAGAATCTTAGAATGTCAGGGGCTGGAAGGGACCTCAACAGATCATCTAGTCCAACCCCCCTGCCAGAGCAGGGTCACCTAGACCAGATCACACAGGAACGCATCCAGGTCGGGGGGACTCCACAACCCCCTTGAGCAGCCTGTTCCAGTGCTCTGTCACCCTCACTGTGAAAAAATTAATCCTAATGTTTATCATATGTTTACATAATATCCACATCACAAAACAAAATTTGTGCTAATTTATTTTTTTTAATTGTGTATTCTGCTTCGAAGTAAGGTTACTAATAACATAAGACTACTAATGCTACAGCACTTAGTACAAACCTAATCAATGTAAGGATATGTCTTCCTTATTGATAAAGACTAATTAGAAACTTCCTTACTGGTATCAGATCCAATATGTCCCAGATAATTCGTAACAGCTGACACACAGAGTTATTTTGTTTAAACAAATAGCTTGATTGAAATGTACATAGGCTTAATTTTGTTATGAAATAATGTCAGCAATTTAAAAGAAACTTATAAACCTTACTGAAAGCAGATGTGTTCTCTTGTAAAAGGCATGCTGCAGCATCACATTCTGTGGTGGGAAAAGGAGTGGATGGCAGGAGGGTTAGGCTTCAAATCCAGCCTCAGAGCTGAAGAAGGAATCATATATTGATCTTAGGGACCATCATATTTGTACATCTGCCTTCTGAAAACCTGTCTTTCAGCAGCTGAGATGATTTGAATTTACTGGCTCATAACATCGTAACATACTTCAAACAATACTTGTCAAATTGTAAAACATTGTAGACATATCTAGATATGTAGAAAAAAATACCCTCTCAGAATGATCCCCTAAAATAGACCTATGCATTGACACTCATGCTATTTAATCATAAATATAATAAGCATTGAAATGAAGATTGTCACTTCCACATTAGGTTTGCTATTTGTTCCTTCCAAAATCTCTTTGGTTACATCAAGGTTTGTCTTGGCAACCCACAGAAGCAGCTGTCCTGTTGAAGAGGCTGTGTTGCTGAGACAGTCACTCAAAGTAAACAAACCACCTTGTCTAATATAGGCGGGAAGAATAAGGTGAATTTGCCTGAAGAGATGTCTTGCATCTTAAAGGATCTTGTGCCAGACATCTAACTTCTAGATGTCAAAAGTGAGCTGATATGAATCATAAACTCTAAAATATGAAATAGATTAGAAGATGAAATATTATGTTTCTTATTGCTCATGGTCACACAATTTGATCAATACGTAAAAGATGCACATTTGTTTTCAAGCTATGTCTTTGAGCACAGCCAGTAATCCATAAATTATATATAATAATCACAACTGAATTTAAACATGACATCTAAGGTTGCATTTCCTCCCAAACTTGTTCTGCAGAGCAACACTGTGTATGGGTATCACAGCACAGGACCAACAGGACCTCAAGAGAGCCTCACTGGGTTCCTCTGCTCCAAGGCAAGGGCCTGGGTCTTGATCAGAAGGATTTCTGGTTCCAGAGCCTCAGCTTCCCCAGACTGATCCATTCCAATGCTACACTTATATTTAACATCAGAAAATTTCTCCAGTATCTCATCTAAATCTTCATGGTAATTCAAAGCATTTACTCCTTGAACTTTCTGCCACTGGCATTGTTGATTATTTTGTTTCTTCTTTCAGCAGCCTTTTATGTATTTGAACAGTGTTGCATGCTTCTGTAGTATGTTTTAATTACAATGACCCTTCAACCTTTCTTTGTAGTTCATGTTTTCCTGTAGTTCATGATTTTCTTCATTTGACTCATAGGGATTCTTTTAAAAATCTTACTTGAAGGACAATGCCTGAAAATTGAGACAGCTGAATCCTTACCAACTCATGTCCCAAATTTATAGATGAAGATTGAAAATTTTAAGACTATAATGCTCATTAAGCTGATGCTATAAAAAGAAAAAGTGGTATCAATTTTTCTGAGACTCTTCTTTTTTGTGGTATCGAGCTCTCTAGCATCTAATGTAGATATTAGTATCTAGAGACTTGAAAAAAAAAATTAGCTACCAAGAAATTACCATTTCAGAAACAAGTTTAAGGTTTAGACACAGATGAATATCTGCTCTTTGGTTGTGATTAATTGATAATGAAGCCTAATATATGCTGTGGGGTTGTTTTTGTTTTTTTTTCAGTCATAGAGCAGATGAGTCCTAAGCATTAGTAATTCAAGCATCTCTTCTTTGTTCTACTGCCAAGGTACCTTGGGCTCACTTTCTAAATAATGGAAGTGCACTGCTACCATGACTACTGTTGATGTTAGCTGCCAGGCAAGTAGTACCTTGGCTATAGTGGCAGAAAAAAAGATCCAAGCCCAAACGTGATGAAGTGTTTACTCATAAAGGATATAAATGGTTAATATGAAATAATTATCAAAAAATAAGCCCTTCATCTGGACCTTGAAGCTTTCTCTGTTTTGTTGACAGTACTTTAATCTTTGGAGAATGAATTAATTGCAGAGCCTCCTCTTTACCAGCTCACACCACAACTTCAGATGCTACCCAGACCATGTCCATCTGTCCCCATGGACATCCAGGTTGGAGATGCTGGAGCTGTGGTTGTGGTTTAGCATACTTTGGCCACTTGAGTTTTAAGTTGGTGCTGTTATGACTACTGCTTCTTCCTGAGCTCATGAGAGTAGACTTAATAGCATGTGATGTTCTCACTAATGGGATAGCCAAGATATCCTTTCCATTTTCTCTGTGCCCCCAGCAGAAAATAAACTTGATAAATCCATATTTAGAGAGATTTTTTTTAAAAGCATTGTTATATGCTTTTGTTACTAAAAAAGTTCTGTTATATTTTTTTATATATATAATGGAACTAATCCCATCCCATTCAACTGTGCATATCCACAGGCCATTTATTTATCAGTG
This sequence comes from Ceyx melanurus, assembly GCA_024611195.1. Lineage (NCBI taxonomy): Eukaryota > Metazoa > Chordata > Aves > Coraciiformes > Alcedinidae > Ceyx > Ceyx melanurus. Next base: position 64,751 of record JANHGL010017356.1, read on the forward strand.
AATCAGTGAAAACTGATTTTATCAGCTTTGACAAAACTAAGAACAAATATCTATTTTTAATTATGCGTGTTTGTACAGATTAATATATTATATTATATTTTATATTTGTACTAATAAATGGTGATAAAAGATGCTTCAATATTTACAGAAACATGTTTATGTAGGTAATAGACTGGATCTTCAAAAGCGTGTAGGTAGCATAGAACTTGAGAACTTTTGACTACATAAGCTAGAGAATACAATTTGACCACCATTTTCCACTTTTTGGTTTTTTTTTTGTTTTTTTTTTTGTGAGTTCTCTATCTGGTGACTAGTTTCTAAGGTGACTTCAATATAATTCAGAAATTACAGTCTGCCCTGGAACATGACCAATAATGGATCTTCATGACCTGTCACTGTATATGTAGTTGACAGGACTTTTCTGTACAAAGTAATACTCTGCTTAGATTAATTCACTAACATTCATATTACTTTAAGAACACAACGCCTAAAGTTAAAGTTTGCTTTACATAGTGCCAGAAGGCTGCTTGGATTGTATTTAATTTAAATCAATTAGTGTTGCAGTAATTATAATCTGGTGTGTTCTTTTCTTCTGAACTTATTTTATTAAAGAAGATGAGGAGTTCTAAAATGAGATGATATTTTCCTATTTAGATAAATTATTTAAAATTGCCTTGAATTTATTTTATGTTTTGAGCTCACTGAAACACATTCGTGTTCTAAGGCAACTTTTGTAAAACTTTTTGCTGGTGATGTGCACTTAGCAGAGTTCCATCTGGCAGCTAGACACTTTCAAACCCTCAGCAAGAAATACCCTTAGTGGAATCTCAGTGGTGTCACATTAGAGTGGTGGAAGTGCAATGCACCCTTTTCCAACTCATTAACAGAGTTCAGAGGGTTTCAGCTGAGAGTTCATGTCAGCATTAGAAAGTCTGAAATTACTGTAATGCTCATTTTCTGCAGGCTCTTTCTGCTGATGAAAAAATTTCATTTTTTAACCTAAAAAAAAAAAAAAAAGAAAAAAAGAAAAATCTAAGTAACCCATAAAGGTGAGCACAGTAATTTAAGGCATAGATTTTACACTTAATGTAGGGGGAGGAACACTGCTGTGCAAGTATAGGAAGTCTGCATTTAAGGGTTTATGCCTCATTGCACTATAGAATATTGTAATACAGAATTCTGTCACGGCATCCCGGCTTGTATTACAAATAGTGTGAGCAGCAGGAGCAGGGAGGGGATTGTCCCCCTGTACTCAGCACTGCTGAGGCCTCACCTTGAGTGTTGTGCCCAGTTCTTGGCACCTCAATACAAGAGAGATATTGAGGTGCTGGAGTGAGTGCAAGGGAGGCAACAAAGCTGGTGAAGGGTCTGGAGAAAAAATCTTATGGAGTGATTGAAGGAGCTGGGGCTGTTTAGTTTGAGGAAGAGGAGGCTGAGGGGAGACATCACTCTCTACAACTACTTGAAAGGACATTGTAGAGAGGTTGGTGCTGGTCTCTTCTCACAGGTAATTAGAACAAAAAGGAAATGGATTTAAGCTGGGTATTAGGGAAAAATTTTTCACTGAAGGAGTAGTCGGACACTGGCACAGGCTGCCCAGGGAGGTGGTTGAGTCACCATCCCTGGATGTGTTTAAGGGTTGTTTGGATGTGGTTTTGAGGGTTTTGAGGTTTAGGGGTTAACTTCGTAGAGTAGGGCTGATGGTTGGACTTGATGATCCCAAGGGTCTTTTCCAACCTGAATGACTCTATGATTCTATGGGTGTTGTTCACATTCAGTAGATAGAAGATTTCATCAGAGCTTCTGTTTCAGAATTTACAATTGATGAAAGTCAGCAGCTATTTTTAATAATGAATCTTTCTCTTGTATGTCATTAATATGGTGAATACAATGCAAATTTACAGTGATGTCTCAGTATATTTTTTTTCTACAAAGCAATGTGTGAGAGGGAGAAACCTTACATTCCAGAGATGTTATTCTTGAACATAGGAAAGATGTTAAAATGCAAACATCATTCCTTTTGTTTTCTTGCAAAGGCAATACATAAACCCTAAAAATTATCACCACCATGTTGCAAACAGCAAGTGTAAAAATAATTTGCAAGGACAGGAAAGCTTTCTACACTAATAAAAGGCAAAGGCTTTCTTTTACATATGCATAGATTCAGAAACTAGTCTGATTATTGTCCTTCCTCCAGCTGGTTCTCATTGTATGTCTTCTCTGGAGGCTTTCAAGACCCACCTGGATGTGTTCCCATGTGGCATGCTCTGGGTTTTCCTGTGCTGGCAGGGGTGTTGGGCTCAAATATCTCCAGAGGTACCTTCCAACACCTACAATTCTATGTCAATTCTATGATTGTAAAGACCCTGGAGCAGTCAATGTGAAGTCTTACGCAGAAGTCTCAAGTCAAGGATTTCCTGTGGGGTTTTGAAGGGCTCAGAAAATGTCCTGGTGCTAGAGGATGATGTTTGTGAGGTCATTGGGTACAACAGGCCATTGGAGAGATGGTGCTGCCTGTGTGGAATGGGTGCCTCTGAGTCTGTGCAGGGACAGAGTCCCTGCAGAGCAGCACAGATCTGGTCGTGCTTGCTGATTTCTGCACGAATCACCTTGATTTCTCTTCTTCTCTGGGGACAGGCCAGATCTGTAGTGTGCCTTCTGGTGATGTCAGGTCACTTCTTTCCTTTCAAGTTTATGCACTGAGGCCAGGAGAACATAAAGCTTCTTACTCTCAGTTATTGTGCTGTAACCTGGTGTTTCAGGCAAAATGCCATAAAATGTGAGTTACTGTTCCTCCACATAAATAGTGTTTCAAAGAGTAATTCCCTGAGGTTGTTTTTGGTTTTAATTTGGTTTGTTATGGGTTTTGTTTTGTTTTGCTCTACGCTGTTTTCTGTTTGTTTTGTGGCTTTTATGTTTTTGTTTTGTTTGTTTGGTTTTTATTTGCTTGTTTTGTTTAATATTGGTTTTAAGTTTGTAAGAGATCTTAAAGTAATATTCAGGAAGGATTACATGGGACATTTAAAATACTAACCAAACTGTACTAATTGCAACTTAAATTAAATAGTTCATGTTCAGAAGATAAACACCTAAAATAATGCAATCCTGTTCAAGATATCTTTCTAGGTTTTTTTTCTCTTTCTACTGATGAAAAACAGATTTAATTTCCTATGGAAGCTGCAATACTGGTTGGGTTTTTTTTCTGAAGTATTCTTTTAGCTTTCAGGGATATGGTAGCCATGGTAAGTAATCTTCTCTTTTATCCTTCAATAGCCTCTGACTAACATATGTGTCCCAGAGTGGCATCTCAGTTTTGCCAACACAGTTGCTGTCAATTTTTGACAGCACTACTGTGTTAATATTTACCATAGATTAACATAAATGTAGATTATTAACAGTTGTACCGCTTGATAGGGCTTGAAGCAAAAGGGGGGCTTTTCTGCTCACTGTTTTTACCACTCATTTCCCCAGAAATCCAAACACTGTGTGATAAAATTGGTCTAAGATTTCTTTTGCACTAGAGACTCCAATTACAACATAACTTGTCCTTTTTCCCTACCTGCCATCAGAACAATACCTACTGCTTTCTGCTCTAGTGCTGAACTCTGACATAAGGCTCAAAACGGTGTATGCAGTTATAATTGCAAAATTGAAAATGTGACAGATGGAAAGCTAGTTGCACTGTGGTTGTGCATCTTATAGCTGATGAATTTGTCCATCGCCCTGTCAGCCTCACCTCTGTGCCTGGGAAGGTCATGGAGCAGATTCTCCTAGAGGGTCTCACAGGGCAAATAGAAGGCAGTGGGCTGATGAAGAACAGCCAACATGGTTTCAGCAAGGGCAGGTCCTGCCTGTTGAACCTACTGGCTTTCTATGATAAGGTGACTACATCCATGGACAAGGGATGACCTGTAGATGTGATCTATCTGGACTTCTGCAAGGTTTTTGACATGGTACCCCACAACATCCTACTCACCAAGTTGGAGAGATATGGATTTGATGGGTGGACTGTACAGTGGATAAGGAATTGGCAGGATGGTCGCATCCAGGGGGTGGTGGTCAATGTCCAGATGGAGATCAGTGACAAGTGGTGTCCCTCAGGGGTCTGTAGTGAGACCTGTACTCTTTAATATTTTCATCAGTGATACTGACGGTGGGATCAAGAGCACCATCAGCAAGTTCACAGATGACACCAAACTGAGTGATGCTGTCCCAAGGCTAGAGGGACTGAATGACATCCAGAGGGACCTGGATAGGCTGGAGAGGTGGGCCCAGGGGAACCTCATGAAGTTCAACAAGACTAAGTTCAGAGTCCTGCACCTGGGTGGGAACAGCCCTCACTATCAATCCAGGATGGGGGATGAGGAGCTGGAAAGCAGCTCTGCAGAAAAGGACTTGGGGGTGTTGGTGGCTGAGAAGCTGGCCATGAGG